>CM023448.1:100187831-100332085 GCA_013339765.2 Haemaphysalis longicornis | reverse complement strand
AACCCTCAGCTCCAGGGCCAGACAACATTACATACACAATGATACAACACCTACACGCAGACACACTTGAAGCATTTCTACATCTATATAATAAAATATGGCTTTCGGGGCACATCCCAAAATCTTGGAGGGAGGCTATTGTAGTGGCGTTCCTGAAGGAGGGTAAGGACCCTTCCTCTCCCGCAAGTTATCGACCCATCGCCCTCACAAGCTGCCTGGGCAAGCTTCTCGAGAAGATGATCAACAGGAGACTTGTGTACTTCTTAGAGTTCAATGGTCTTCTCGAGAGCTGCCAGGCTGGCTTCAGGGTGGGGCGATCAACAAACGACCAACTCGTCGCCCTTGTGTATCGTATATCAAGGATGCGTTGTCCATAAACAGTTTTGTAACTACGGTGTTTTTTGATTCGAGAAAGCCTACGATACCGCTTGGCGATACGGGATACTTTGCGACCTAAAAGCCTTAGGTGTCTCGGGAAATATGTTTAATACACTTCATAGCTACCTGCGGAGCGAACCTTTCGTGTGAGAGTTGGCACTGCCCTTTCAAATGTTTTCCTGCAGGAAAACGGCGTGCCTCAAGGCGGCGTTTTGAGCTGCACATTGTTCATTGTAAAGATGAACTCATTTCGAAAGGCGTTGCCACGAACCATTTCCTGTACAATATATGTAGATGATGTGCAAATATCTTTTAAATCATGCAATATGTCAATCTGCGAACGCCAAGTCCAGTTAGTGTCAACAAACTAGCAGGCTGGGCAGATCAGAACGGTTTTAAGCTGAGCCCAGTCAAGAGCACTTGTGTTGTGTTTTCCAAAAGGCGTGGGATCAGGCCAGATCCAGACATCAAACTGAATGGTGTCTCGATTCCGGTCAAAAAAGAACACAAGTCCTCGGTATAATTCTTGATGAAAAACATTCCTTTATTCCTCATATGAAACAACTGAAACAAAAATCTCTTAAACAATGATATCCTTAAGGTTCTCTCCCACCATTCTATGGTTCCGATAAAGAAAACTCCTGCTGAGCTTGTATACTGCTTTGGTGGGTCTCGTTTGGGACTATGGCAGTGTGGTGTATGGGTCGGCGGTTAGGAGTAAAACAGCGTTACGAATGCTTGACCCAGTGCTAC
This sequence comes from Haemaphysalis longicornis, assembly GCA_013339765.2. Taxonomy (NCBI): domain Eukaryota; kingdom Metazoa; phylum Arthropoda; class Arachnida; order Ixodida; family Ixodidae; genus Haemaphysalis; species Haemaphysalis longicornis. The sequence continues at coordinate 100,330,954 of CM023448.1, read as the reverse complement.
ACTTGGGGCTTCGTCTCGCCTCGGGTGCTTTTCGCACTAGCCCTGTGGAGAGTCTGTATGTCGAGTGTGATTAAGTGGAAGCCTTGAGAACCAACGAACGTATATGGACCTGCTTTATGCTTTCAAAATTTCATCACTCAATATCATCCTTTTTATCCTGTCTTTAACGACACATCCACATCTGTGCTTTTGTAAATCGCCCATGCGTTCGTCTGCCCTTTTCATTTAGAGTGAGAGAGCGAGCCTCGGATCTGAGCGCTTCGTTTTTAGATGTGTACAGGTCATCCTATGCTAACAGTTTACCGCCTTGGCAAGTTCGCCCTGTGTCGTGCGACCTTTCTTTTATGAGACTTGACAAAAATCGTGTACCACGAGCTGCAATACTGCAGCACTTTCTGTCTTTGCAGTTTTAAATACACATGTGCAGAATTTTATAGTGACGCTTCTAAACCTCCACTATGGTGTCGTGCGCTGCTCATGGTCCAAATTTCAATGCAGCCAGAACCATGAGCGTGCACACAACAATTTTTTCAGCAGAAGCGTATGGAATTTTACTGATTGTACGACACATTCTTGAACTCAAATTCCCAATTCCATCATTATACAGATTCTTGAGTGTTGTTCGCGCACTGTCATCGCACAAGGCCCCCAAAAACCACATAGTTAATCCCGTGTATGCCACAAAAGCAAGCGCTGGTCCTCTGCTGGGTCCCAGGAACACGCAGGGATCGCTGGAAGAGTTGGCAGACGAGAGGGCCACTGCTGCTGCACTCAGGAACACTGTAGACATTACAACGATACCCTACACAGACCTCAAGGCCACACATAAGACAACACCTGCGCAGAACATGGCAAACACACTCGGATGAACAGACAGACAACAAACTACATTTAATAAGCCACACTTGGGACGGTACACATCTGACTCACACAACAGACACACGGAAGTCGCTTTGGGTAGGCTACGGATGGGGCACACGCATGCAACTCACTCGTATCTGCTGACGGCATCTCCTAGGCCCCAGTGCAGCAGTGCGGACGAGGCCCTATCCGTAGTACACATACTAATAACATGCAAGGCACTTCACGCAACATGACACAAACACTTCAGAGAACTCTACAGACAACATATCCCCCTACATCCATCGCTGTTTCTTGGGGACGATGCCATGGTTTCTGTGAAACGTGTCTTTGAGTATTTGTCAGACATTAAGTTTTTACACCTCATTTCTATAATGCATAATCAAAACTGGCCCTATACACCAGCCATGCTTCATTTCTCGTTTTTGTGATTGTACTTTTGTTTTTGCTAAATTTACTTAGTGTTTAAGGTTTCACCCCTCATATATGACTATTGTTTTGGCGCTCTTTGCCCCAGTTGGCCTTGCGCCATACCCATACAACCATCATCATAAGTTTGAGTGATGAACTAAATACTTCCCGGTCAGCCAGACCACTCGACAACATTTATTGGTTCAAAAACGCCCTACCAGCCTCAGCCCCGCTAGCGAGCACGCGGCAATGCTTGTTTGTTGCACCATACCAGAAATAGACCCTTCCACGTCAGGGAGGAAAAGAGAAAACTCCCCTGCCTGTGATATATTGAAGGCCACTGAAGAGAACGCCATGAGCTGCCCCCCTCTACAGGAAAGTCCACGCAACATTTTTCACGTTGTCCGCGGTCGAGAGGAGAGGGAACGATTATGTGCGATGTTTTATCATGCCTAGCTTCAATGATAGTTAGCAGATTTTTAAAATTCTTGCGGGAGGAGATCGCTGGGACATGACTATTCCTAAATACATTAGGAGTAGTCGGTGTTAAATGCTGCAGGGTCCTTTTAAGGGAAAAATGACAACAAAATAGATAAGTTTAATAAAAGGACTACACAATCAGCAAAACAATCATGCCAATGAAAATGAGCACAGCACTTGAATGCAAGCATGCAGTTAACACACTGGAGTGTTTTTTTGGTACTGCACTTTCATGACTGCTAATCTTTTGTACTAAAAAATTTGAAGTTGTCCACAATTGTAATCTTTTAGAACAAACAGCTGTTAAAGACAGGGTAAGTTGAAGAAGATGTTGAGGAAACATATACAAAACTTTCTTTGCGAAAGTGGGTGAGCACGGTTACAATCAAGGAAATCCAGTATCTTTTGCTGCAGAGGACTCATCTTTACGGCAATTTCACAGTAAAGAATTTATAAAAATGTTTCACGTACTGAGGATGGCGTTCCACCTCACTGGGTCCAAGGCATCCTTAACAGCAGCGTCCTTGTGGGAGTTGGATTTTCGGCCGTAGAGAGACCTCCCGACCAGCTCCTCTGAGGTAAACAAGAGCCGCACCATGGAGCGGGCAAATCGGCAGGCGGATCCCTTGCTGTCCGCTTTTATGCGAGCTAGGGTGCCCGCATCTACAAGGACACCATTCCCGATGTCTACCTGCGAAGAAAAAATATGCAAATAAGTATACACAAAACACACATTTTCTAAAGCCGTAGAGTAAAGAAAGTGCCATGCTGTTGTGCATGGGGAAAGTGTGCAATAACATGACTGCTCGTTTTTAATACCACGGGTTTTAGGTTCGTCTCCAGATTCTACCTTAACTTAATAGGTTGCGAAGCCAAGGGAAATCCTGTCAGTAAAAATTTTGTAAGTAGGCATAATGACTTCACACTACCCTTCGGTTGGCTCCACCCCCCTCCCCCTTGCAGTAAACATGATCTGCACCTACAAGCACGTTCGTGTTCAACATGTAAGATCACTGCCCTTGTGTGCCATGGCACTTCAAATTCTGGCATTGAGGAAGAAAAAAGCTTGGAGACACTGCACTGGAGAGGCATGAAGCCTAGTCATAAAAGGTAAAATCGAAGTCTGCCCGGACGACACTGTGCCTGTGACAGCATCATGCTGGCTCCATCTGAACACACGTCGGCTCGAAGCTGCCAGCTAAAGGAATACCATGGGTCGTGGCCACATGTGGGGCCGACACCAGCGGTTCCAGAAAGGGAAACAGTGAGGGAGCGGCGTCCCCGAAGGTGATTTTGCGAAAACTGACTGTATTACGTCATGAAGTCTCCTAACTTTTTTCTTCCATGGATCCTGGAAAGGAGAATTAGACATCCATCTGGAATACAGCCATACGGCCACAAAGGAAAGCTATGGCCTCTATGGCCTGTATTCAATAGCGAGGCGCGCATTCAGGCAACCATGTGAATGCACCGTCACTGGTTACGTCGGGCTCCGCGAGATGGTGGTACTTGTCCGCGTCCGCGCTAAGCGCATGATATGGGTTGGACATTCCAAGCTTTAGCCCGCCGAACGCAAATTAATGCCTCGACTCAAATGTGAGTGCAATAGATAACTCTGTTGGCACCACTGTTGAGAATAGGGTTGAAACGGAGCAGACGACGCACACCAGTGTTATTTTTGTTCTTCAGCGTGCGGGCGCAGTGGCATAAGCCGCGCCATGTTTGTCGCGCTTCGGCCATGTCCGTGGCCATTTCAGTGTTGCCAAGTGAAGAAATTGGCAGCTAAACTTTTCAATGAATACTGTCTATGCAGGTTTCTCGGAAACTTTGCAGTTGAAAATTAGTCCTGGGGCGGTATTCTCGAGTTTTGTCCCTTCTGCGTCCTTTTCAAGAGTGTCCCTTTTGGCGAGCCCTGATTGGCTAAAAGCAAACAACCGGAAGTGACGTAATGCAAACGCAACAAATCTACTGCCAATGCCCACTGCTTAACCGGAAGTACGTCACGATGTAAGGGACTCAAAAGGGACATTTTCAAAAGGGACAGTTACGATAATACCGCCCCTGGTCTAGGGTTCCAACCCATGACCATCACCTATGTAGGTCGGTCGCTTTACCAGCTGAGCTAACCAGGAGGCTAGGCATTTGTAGTGCGAGGGCATTGGTCAACAACGCAAAGTGAGGACAAGTGTAATCGATTAAGTTTATAATCCAGGACCAGGACGAATTTGTCTGCAACTGTAAAGTTTCCGAAAAAGCTGTACAGCTTTCTTTGTAGCCGTACGGGTGCATTCCACGGTGATGTCTATTTTCCCTCGCAGAATCTGTCTCCACGTAGAGGATTTCACCTAAATCTGGACTCAGTGAAAGGTTACCAGAATACATCAGCGCACCCTCTCAATCAATCAGATGAGATGACTTCATCTCCTTCGAACAAGTTTGTGCATGACTTGATGCATTGTGTGCTTTATCGGGAATTTTCATGAAAATGAGCTGGGAAGTTTGTTCTCTACTCTGCGTGCATGCTACACTTGATGAGCTTGTCCTTTTCTTGTTATATTTAATTCCCCATTTGATCCACAAACATTGGAGATTTTTCAATAATTGCTACTGAAGGCCAGATTTGTAAGAACAATTCAACACAGTAATTAAACTACACAAAAATTATGGTCAATAGAGCAAATGTTTTCTGAGGAATGCAAGATATCCTTTCTTGCCTCAAGGATTGCCACAGCTGCATTGAGCCTTCATGGCGAAGAGAAGGGCTTTTGATTTGATGCAAATGAAATGAAAGAGTGCATGTAGTGTGCCTCAACAGCAGGCACCGACTGTTGTATGAAGTACTTTGGTTGCAAATCATTATACCACACTTCACACAATACTAAAAGACCTTACTACGCTTTGTGAATTCTGACCCTCCCTCTGTACCCTTAAAAAAGGAAACAAAAAAGCTAGAAAACTTGACAGTAACAGTATTTTCCATTTCTGATTATCGATGGGCTCGGCAAGATACAAAAAAAACTGAAGGCATGACTTCGCCTGTTCCCCGCACCGGGGCACCTTGAGTATTCATGGTGACGGTGTTGGCGACACCGCGGACCCCGAGCCCCCAACATAAACTGTAACCTACCGTGGTGATGTGTTTAAAGGTGAAGGGTAGAAGCCTCAAACGGTGGCCGTCGGAGCCCAGGTCAAGCTCCGGCGGATGGGCTCCCTGTCTGTTTACCAGGCAGGGAGCTCCGGGACCTCTCAGGCTATCAGGGTAAGGTTTGAGAAGAAAGTACCCCCGTCCCCTGCTTTTTCTATGCTGTATGGAAAATTCAAAACCCCCCTCCAACGTGATCGGTCCCTGAAAAGGGGCCGCACCGAAGTATCTTTCCCTCCACTTTCAAGTATGAGCTTCCCAAGCCAGACAAATACTCTCGTTCCTTGTTGTCGAATCTCTTGATTCAGCTCACCCTCTTGCTTCACAATCAGTATTTTTAATTACAAAATACCTTGATGGAATAATTGGGAAAACCTACAATGCCAAAAAACAACGCACAGGTGAAGTCCTTGTTGAAGTAAAAAACCAACAGCAGGCAACCACACTTCTTGGTCAGAAGAAAATGGTCGATCTGGACATCAGGGTCACACCCCACCGCAGCCTGAATAGCTCGCAGGGTGTGATCTCTGAGGCAGATCTTCTTAATGAGACAGATGCCGACATTCTTGAAGGTCTAAAGGATCAGGGTGTCACAGCCGTGCGCCGCATCACGATGCGTAGAGATGATAAGGTAATCCCCACGAAACACATTATCCTGACCTTCAACTGCTCCTCACTTCCTGACCATATCAACGCAGGGTTCATCCGATGCTCCATTCGTCCTTACATTCCAAACCCGCGCCGCTGCTTTAAGTGCCAGCGGTTCGGGCACGGAACCAACTCCTGCCGTGGTCGTCTGACCTGCGCAAAGTGCGCTCAGCATGATCATCCTTCCGATAATTGTCCATCGTCAACCCTAACCTGCGCCAACTGCCAGGGACCCCATGCCGCCTACTCTCGAACGTGCGAGAAGTTTAAGCAGGAGAAGGCGATCATTAATGTGAAGGTAAACTGAGAACATCACCTTCCCAGAGGCGCGAAAGAGGTTCGCCTCTTTCCCCCTGGGGAGGTACGCCGACGCGGCTCGCCGGGGGGCGGAGCGGCGTCTGGTGTCCACAGGGACCCAGTTCAGCGAGTCTGACCTGGTCCCTCCTCCGCCCCCCCCTGGGGTGCCTCAGGCAGCCCAATCCGTTGCCACGCCGCTTGCTGAGGCAGCAGCGGTTGTGGTGACAACCTCTTCTGTGGGAACCGGTGCGGCTCCCGCCTCTGCCTCCCCGTCCTCCAGTGCGTTGGAGGTTGCCGACCGGATGGACACCGGGGGCCCCGCATCGGCTCCCGCCGCCACCGCCCCTCCCGTGCCACCTCTGGTGCCCCGGACGCCCTCGGCGGTGGCAGCTCAAACAAAGGGCTCCCGAAAGGGGGCGAAGTCCGGGGGGCCTGGTCCGCCGGGCACCCTTCTGGCATCCGACGAGGAGATGGATGTCACGCGTTCCTGCCTGCTACGCAGCGCAAGGAGCGGCCTCCGATGTCCAAGCAGACAGAAAGCCTAAAAATCCTAGAATAACAGCCCCGAAAGACGACACATGAACAAACACACACACACACTCCAGTTATTCTTAAACTTAAATAATGGGAACAGAAAACATCATCCAATGGAACTGCAGAGGCCTCCTTAAAAATCTTGACGATGTGTATGAGATTCTGCATGCCAGTCAGCCAAGTATCATGTGTCTCCAGGAAACCCACCTCAATTCTAAACAAACAAATTTCTTAAATAGGTACATGGTTTTCAGAAAGGACAGGGTTGGCTGCACACACTCTTCAGGAGGTGTGGCAATTGTCGCCCGGAAATCATTAGCCTGCCATCCTGTCACTCTGAACACTGTCCTCGAGGCTGTAGCATCCGTACAATAATATTTAATAGGTGGTAACGGTATGCTCCATTACATCCCTCCTGATTTTTCCATTCTGAGCTCTGATTTCGAGGCGCTGGTCGACCAGCTGCCCGAACCATATATTCTAACAGGCGACCTGAATGCGCACAACTCTCTTTGGGGCTCCGCCAGAACGGATGCCCGAGGTCGCCTGATAGAGAAATTCCTTACATATTCAGGAGCATGCCTTTTCAACAAAAAACAGCCTACATACCATAACTTAGGACACAATACATACTCACATCTTGACCTGGCTATTGGTTCCGCAATTCTCTTTCCATGTCTTGAGTGGGGCGTGGGCACGGACCCATATGGTAGTGACCACTTCCCCACTTCCCTAACTTACATAGGTAAAGGCCCATGCAGTCCATCTTCCCATAACAGGTTTAATGAATCAAAAGCAAACTGGAGTACATTCACAGAAACATCTAAACTACACCACACAACCATAAAACACCTACACGTGGAGGAAGCAGCCCAACTCGTCACGGCACACATACTCGACGCCGCCGAAAAGTCCATGCCCCAGGCCTCCAGTGCGTCCCGCAACCCAAGGAGGCCCTGGTGGAACGAGGACTGTAGGCGGGCGCGAGAGGCCCAGAACAAGGCGTGGAGTGTCCTTCGCCGGTACCCCACGCCAGATAATCTCATTTCCTTTAAACGGGCAAAGGCTCTTGGGAAGCGTGTGCGTCGTGAGGCGAAAAGGGAGAGTTGGCGCACCTTCCTCACTTCCATCAACTCATACACTGACACACATAAAGTCTGGACACGAATACGAAAACTAAAAGGACAACAGACACACAGCCTGCCCTGGTTAGTACAACAGGGGACACACTGGAAGACCAGGCTAACTCCGATGCTGCACTCCGAAACACAGTAGACATAATAACACTACCTTACACAGACCTCAAGCCACACATAAGACAACACTTGCGTAGAACATGGCAAACACACTGGGACGAACAGACAGACAACAAACTACATGTAATAAAGCCACACTTGGGACGGTACACAGCTGACTCACGCAACAGGACACACGGAAGTCGCCTTGGGTAGGCTGCGGATAGGGCACACGCATGCAACTCACTCGTATCTGCTGACGGGATCTCCTAGACCCCAGTGCAGCAGGTGCGGAGAGGCCCTATCCGTAGTGCACATACTAATACATGCAAGGCACTTCACACAACACGACACAAACACTTCAGAGAACTCTACAGACAACATATTCCCCTACATCCATTGTTTTTCTAGGTGACGATGCCATTGTTTCAGTGAAACGTGTGTTTGAGTATTGTCAGAAGTCAGTTTTTAAACCTCATTTCCTATCATGCATAATGAAATCTGCCCTATACACCAGCCATGCCCATTGCCGTTTTCTGATTTTACTTTTGTTTTTGCTGACTTTACATAGTGGTTAGGTCTCACCCTCATATGACTATTGTTTGGCGCTCTTTGCCCTAGTTGGCCTTGCGCCATAAACATCCAACCATCATCATCATCAAGACCAGGCTAACACACTTGCACAACACTTCGAACACGTGTCCAGCTCTGCACACTACACAGACACTTTCCTGAAACATAAAAATACTTCTGAAAAAAAGTCCCTACATGACAATAACAGGTCAAAATCTGGTTATAATTCTGAATTTACACTGTATGAGTTGAGGGCTGCCCTGAGCACATGTAAACCTTCTGCTCCAGGCGCAGATCAGATTACATACACCATGATACAACACCTACACCCAGATACACTTGAAACACTCCTACACCTATACAATAACATATGGCTTTCGGGGCACATCCCAAAATCTTGGAAGGAGGCTATTGTAGTGGCGTTTCTGAAGGAGGGTAAAGACCCTTCTTCTCCTGCCAGTTATAGACCTATCGCCCTCACAAGCTGCCTGGGCAAGCTTCTCGAGAAGATGATCAACAGGAGACTCGTGTACTTTCTTGAGTACAATGGTCTTCTCGAGAGCTACCAGGCGGGCTTCAGGGCGGGGCGGTCTACAAATGACCAACTAGTAGCGCTAGAATCTTACATTAAAAATGCCTATCTTCATAAGCAGTATTGCATGACCGTGTTCTTTGATATTGAAAAGGCATATGATACTACATGGCGCTATGGCATCCTTAGAGACCTCAAATCCTTTGGTATATCTGGTAACATGCTGAACACTCTGTCCAGCTACCTATCTTTACGAAGGTTTCGTGTCAGAGTTGTTCGGCACTTTCAAACGTTCACGTGCAGGAGAATGGCGTGCCTCAAGGTGGTGTTTGAGCTGCACTTTGTTTATAGTCAAAATGAATTCAGTTCGGAAGGCATTGCACCCAACAATCTCCTGTTCGATGTATTGTGGACGACATACAAATAGCATTTTAAATCGTGTTAATATGTCCATATGTGAAGACAGATCCAGCTTGGGGCAAACAAGCTTGCTCGCTGGGGCGGGATCAAAACGGTTTTTAGGGTTAATCCTGGAAAGAGTACCTGCGTCGTTTTCTCAAGGAGGCGCGGTATCCAACCCGACCCTGAAATTAAATTGAATGGTGACTTGATTCCTGTAAAAAGGAACACAAATTCTAGGCGTCGTATTAGACGAGAAACTCAACATTCATCCCTCACATCACACAACTAAAACATAAGGCATCAAAGCAATAAACATACTTAAGGTCCTTTCACCACCACTCCTATGGCGCGGACAAGCAACTCCTCTTACGTGTCTTCACAAGCTTGGTGGGGTCCCGCTTGGACTATGGGAGCGTGGTTTATGGGTCAGCAACAAAAACAGCGCTGAAAATGCTAGACCCAGTGCTTCACTTAGGCCTCCGCCTCGCGTCGGGCGCTTTCCGTACAAGCCCCGTACAAGCCTATACGTCGAGTGCGATAAATGGTCCCTATAGATCATCAGCGAACATACATAGATCTTCTATACGCGTTTAAAATTTCGTCTATAACCGACCATCCTTTCAAACCATTATTTGTGATGCACCCATGTCCCCAACTTCTTAATCGTCCATCTATCCCTGCTCCGTTCTCACATAGGGTGAGACAGGAAGTGTCAGAATTATCTATCACCTTTTCAGACACCTACAAATCAAACCCTTTCCGACTTTTTACCACCGTGGCAGCTTCGCCCCGTGTCGTGCGATTTGTCGTTTGTAGCAATTGACAAAAAACGAGTACCCACAATTGTAATTCTTCAGCACTTCATGTTCCTTCAAGAGAAATACAAGTGTGCAGAATTTTTTAGCGACGCGTCAAAAAACAGCCCGTATGGTTTCGTGTGCTGCGCACGGACCTGATTTTAGGGTATCTAACACCCTAAACTCGAAAAGCGCATTTTTACGGCTGAAGCCTATGGCATATTTCTGGTTTTAAAGCACATAGTTCATCCATAAAATTCCCAAGTCCATCATCTTTACAGATTCCTTGAGTGCAGTACGTGCATTGTCATCTAAGCAGCTTTGTAAAAACCATGTTATTCATTAGTTTACAAAACCATTATGTCAGCATATGCATTAAGTCTTGAAGTGACTGTATGCTGGGTGCCAGGTACTCGGGTATCACCGGAAACGAGACAGCAGATCAAATGGCCGCTGCTGCTGCACTTGCAAACACAGTGGACATAAGAACAATACCGTACACTGACCTTAAGTCACTCATTAGACAGCACCTTCGCAATACATGGCAAGCACACTGGAATGAACAGGCAGACAACCAAACTACACGTTATAAAGACAGTCGTGGGAGCATACACCACTGACACACACAACAGGCACAATGAAGTTACCCTGGCTCGATTACGGATAGGCCACACACATGCAACACACTCATACCTGCTCACGGGATCTCCAAGACCCTTGTGTAGCAGGTGTGGAGATGGCCTATCCGTGATCCATGTGCTACTTCAATGTAAAGCACTCCACACAACACGACAGAAACACTTCGCCGACCTCTACAGACAACACATTCCACTACACCCAGCATTGTTTTTAGGGGATGACCCCATGATTCCTGTACAACGCACCTTTAAGTTTCTTAGTGACATCAAGTTTTTACACCTCGTTTCCTATCACGCGTAGTTGCTTTAAACACGATTTCATGCCACGCACAATCACAACCTGGCCTTTTACACCAGCCATCCTCATTGTCTTTTACTGAATTCACTTGTTTTTTTGTTGAACGGTCTTAGCGTTTACGGTTACATCCTTCATACCTAACCACCGTTTTTGGCGCTCTTTGCCCTCGTCGGCCTTGCGCCATAAAACACCAAACATCATCATCATCACTTCGCCTGTTTGCATGCCTTTCTGTGCAAGTTTTCTTGCAAATGTAAAAGGCTAACAACTTGAAGCAAATGCAGTGAGTGAGGCGAAAAATGTAACTCAATGGGTACAGTGAACGGGTAGTTGAGGTGACAGTGAAAAAAAAACCCACTACCACTGGGGGCGACAGCAGGGATGAGTTGTCACTCGCGTCTGGCCGGCCAAAAGTAGCCCACAAGTGAGCAACAGCGAGAGATGCCCCCGGTAGCAGTGTGTTAATCTTGTGGTTGTCGCTGTCACCCCCACTACCCGTTCACCGTACCCACTGAGTTAACATTTTCCGCCTCACTCACCAAAACCACCCCCAATTAGAACGACGGGACCACATGGGCACTCAATCCCATGCAACCCCACGCAATGGCACTAGCATCTGCTGCTTTTGGTGCACTTCGGAAAGCCCCTCATACTTTAACACCCCCCCTAAATAATACTAATTAAAAAATTCACTTTTTTCAGCCAGATTTGTAACATTCCAGGTTTCGTTGTGGCCTTTATTGTGGTCTCTGCCCTGTTTATAAAACTGTTTCATTGTCTCAGCAGAATGCAAGCTTTGCAGGACAAGGAAGAACTATGCACGGCCTCGCTTTCATTGATTCGCTAAGATGTTGCTGAAAATGCAGTAGGCATGCGACTAGAAATAACAATGATCTTAGCCAGTAAACCATGAGACTCCACAAAACAAGGCAAGACACTGCTCTTTTCCGACATTTCCTAACCCCCCCCCCTCCCCAAAAGTCTTAACCTCCCCCCCTTCCCCCAGCCCCAAAACAATGCAATGTGATAAGTAGGCTACTGAATAACGGGTACACAGACGGAAAAAGTAATAAACAGATATTCAAAGCTGGAATTCTAAAAAGAAACCCTGAAAACAGCAATATACAACAAAAATTAAACTATGATCCCTGCAAATCAAAATAACTGATAGTATTGAACAGCAAAGCACACAACGTCGTTGCCCGAGAAGTTTGCACACTGAAATGTCCAAGGCTTATGTATGTATAACTACGTACCCAAAACAGTTAAAAGAAAAGATCTAAAAAAAGACTTTCCCATTACAATAAAGGTTTTATTTCCAAGGGACAGAAAAGCAGAGGGTAAAATTAAAGTTACACTGCCAGCCCCAGCAGAAAAAAACGGCACAAATTTTATTAGAAAAGAAACAAATGCAAAGGGCCAGCACCACTAGAGTTGCAATCAGAAAACCAATTTAAACCACCACTTGCAGACAAACAGAAGGGGAACACAGTCCCCAACTTACAATGAGGTCAATGCAAACATTTTTTAGGTTAAAGCCACTTGCCTTCCATCCCCTTTTCTGCCCAAAAGTTTGTCAAACACGACAAGATCATTTTTAGCACTTGTCTACCACAAATGGGATACCCTCTTGGCCAATTCACCCATGACCAGCTTTCTTATGACAAGTTGGCTGACAAGCGGATACATAAATATACTGTAAAGTTCCGGAGAAACGCCTTCCCGAAACATTGCCCCCCCCCCCTATGGAGGGGTGAAATATTCAGTCTACTAAAAGACCCCAAAGATAACCCACCTCCTAAAATTGCGCTAGCTACAATGCCTTTGAAAGCCCTGAAAGCTCCCTGAGTGAAAGCATCCTGTCGCCGTGAACACCGCTGATGTCTTGGTTTAGACCAAAAATGATGCATGTCCAGCTTGACTGGCAAGAGGAGAAGGAGGAGGTAGTAGATAGAACGAATCGAAAGAAGAAGACAGGGGTATCATATGGGAAGAATAGAAGAGCGGGGAGGTACTGTCTTAGCATCGTTTAAGAGATGTGGCATGCATGTCGACAAGCCTTGACGGTTCTGAAGATAGCTAGTTTACCCAGCACCTGGCCTCGGCGAGCACGATACTGGTGAAAGGGCCGAGAGCTCAGGAGAGCATGGTGATGTCCGACTTTAACAGCAATGTATTGTTCGATGCCTTTAGCAATGATGAGTGCACAAAATAAACGCGAATAATCTATTCGTGTGTCGGTGTGCGGTCACTTATTTGTCCTTTCCGCACTTGACCTGAAAGTTTGCCTATCCATATTTTTCAATTGATATCTGTGTATTTCTTTCGGAACTTTACGGTACGCACATCAGTGAGACAGGGACACGTGCTTAAAACATTGAGTGCTAAGAAAACGTTGCTGACGTCACTAAAACTATATCTGCTCACTATTCTCGTTCCCACAAAGCTTTACACTGCACAGTCTTGCATCTTTCTCCAAAAAAGCACCGTCTCCTGAAATGCTGTGAGTTACTGGTGAAACACGAAAAAAAAAGAAACATTCCTTACTTGTTCAGCAGCAACGACTGGTGGTGCAGGTGCCGCTTCAGCGCTGGCAAGCATCTTCTTCAGCCGCTTCACCATTCGTGCAGAATCTAAATGTAACAGGGCAAGCATATGTACAGCAAGTGTTTGCCAAGCAAACTGAATAATATAGTACGTCGCAATTACTCCAGTACCAGAATAAGATTTGGAAAGCGCAGTGAGATTTTACATTCAACAATAAGCCATGAGTAGCGCTTAAATACAGGTGTGGCTACTATTAGAGGTAACACAGAGCACGTAGCTGTGCTGCGCAGAGCGCCACGACGGGCGGCGGCACATTAATCAGAGCCAAATATAGCTGTGCGTCGTCTGCTACACTTCCTCCCCCTTTGCGGTGCAGGCTCTTGTACGAAAGCACTGCAGCCATGGTGCTATTTTAATGTATTCGAACCAGGTTGTTGAGGCACACGTGTAAGATTAACCCAAAAATTTAGAATGTTCAGTAATTTATCTTATCTACCTGAAGCACATGGTTTTACTAAACCAGCATTTTTTGCCATGTGATGTTTTTCTTTGTAAGAATAAAAATGCTGAAAGCAAACCTCTGTAATGATAATGAGCCTCCGGAAGTAGAAGGCAGATTTAAAATGTTCTGTATGCAGCATTGCGTGCTTTTCAACTCAGATGGAATATACTTTCTTAAAGCACCGTGGCTAGATTGTTTGCGTACTTTCGTTGCACACGGCAAAGTGGGAGGAGTCGTAGCAGATGGCGCTCAGCTATCTCTGCCTCTAATTGTGCATGTGCAAGATTCCTCTAGCACTTGTTGTGGCAATCCGCCGGGCGTGGCCATGCGCTCTGTGTTACCTCTAACAGTGGCCGCACCGCACCTAGGGTCCACTGTTAAAGGGAAACTGCGAGCACGTGGATGCTTCACGGAGAAGTGGCGAGAATCGGAGACAGCCGGCACATGCGCACTGACCGTATGAGACGAGAGAAGCCACTCTGTCATCTTCTATGGCTCTCCGCTGCGCCGTTCACATCCTTTGAGTGCGAAATCCCTCAGCTATTGCAAACTGAGTGGCACAACGGAGCGCCGTAGCAGACAACAGAGAGGCTTCTGCCGCCTCATGCGGTCAGTGCGCATGTGCCGACTGTCTCCGATTCTCGCCACTTATCGGCGCCGGCGCTTCACAGAGTACAGTGGCCCTGCACTCGCCATTTCCCTTTAACAGTGGACCCCACTGTACAGTCTTTGTCAAAATATTGTGGGCCACGGCGACCGTGGCCGGAGCAGGCGCGCGGTCGAGCAGGGGCGCTGCGCTTGCCGATGTCGGCTGGTTGCGCGGGTAAAAAGAGCGACGGGAACTTTTGGTTTTGCTTTTGTAGTGTGTCCGGCGCGACAAGTGCTGCGCAAACTGCCTGCGCTGAATGGAAGCGCGCCTGCTCTGAGAAACCGTCCCCGCTGCACTTATCGCGCCAGCTATGCTACGAAAAGAAGTGCGAAAGTTCCCCACACTCTCTTTAACCGCGTAACCAGCCGACAGCAACAAGCGCAGCGCCCCTGCTCGGCCGCGCGTCTGCTCCGGCCACGGTCGCCGTGGCCCACAAAATTTTGACAAAGACTGTACATCATAGATGCATACAGGAGCACATGCACTTTGCACAGTCAGTGTAAAGCAGGTAGGCAAATTATGTTCCGCATGGTATCTGTACTCGCAACTTTTTCCTCCGGAAACCATTAATCTTTATTGAAATGTTTTGAGGCATCATAAGTATGACCAGGGTACTCCACAGAAATTTATGAGAGGTGGACATTCTGAGAACAGGGGGGATGGGAAGATGTTAAGCGCGAAAATTTCAAATTTTAATCACAAAGATTCAACAACTGTGGCCAAATAAAGCACATAGCTGGCAATTTTTCCGACTTAAAAACAACTTGTTCAGACTCCTCCGCGTATACAGGCAGCAAGCCGTGCCGCCTGCTGCCGCTGGGGTTGCTCTCGCACAGCGGCCACTTTTAGCTCCTCATGCGTGTGTTTTAAACGGGTCGGTCGGAGCGGTGGGGCCTACCGAACTTAATTTAAGCAGTGGGCAATGAAGCAGAGAGATCGGAGGTGAAGAGGAGCAGTGGCTGGCATTTCCACCGCCGCCCACCGTGGGGAGAACTCTGAGTATGACATATTCAAGGTAGATTATGACATTAGCATGATGAAAAAAGTGTGGGCACACGCACAGCACTTTGTGAGGCTTGGCTTGTAGCTTCTTTCCAAAATCTGGTCCCAAAACTCTACACAAACTGGTTTGTTCAGCTAACACATTTCCCGTTAACATGCAAGCCTTTGCAAGGGCATGCAGCATACCTTATTTGCGTTTATATATGCTAATAGCTGCAATTGTGGCAATCATATGTCACAGAAGAAGAAGTCTTAAATGAAAGCTGGATGCTGAAGGAATGCTGCTGCTTTTGTTGCTCCTTTGTATGCTGAGAAAACTGTCAAGGCTGTGAATTTGTCTGAGCAATTTTTAAAGATACAAAGCTTGGTCTATTGTGAAATGTAAAGAGAGTGAACTATATGCCAATGAGTAGAGTTGTCTTCATTTACTTCCCTGGTTTGGCAGAACTACTGGTACCAAAAAAAAGGTCAACTAATACAATTCTGCCAGTAGCACAAAAAAGACTGCACACGAGGCCCAAACGCACTGGCATCGGGAGACTTTTCTACTGTTTATTATGTGTGCCGAAGGTGGCATTAGGCGTTGAGGCATCTTATTGTCCCCGGTTCACTGTCCCCATCCTATATCACAACCAAGAGTTCTATAAAGGGAGCATAATTTCATTAAGCTTACCAAGGCATTCTCGCGCTGTCACGAGGTCTGCCTCAAGACTGGCCACTTTTTCTTTGAGGCTTGCGATCTCAGCATCTTTTTCGGCACAGGTACACATTTCCTGCATGATGCATAATGAAACACGAAATGTTTGGCAACATGAAGTCGGAATTACTATAAATTAGTAGAAAGGGCACCTGTTATACATGCAACACACACCGATATTTCTCCTCTACAGGGAAAACAAAACTATTACCATTCCATCATTGCTGGAAGAGCTGGAGCTGGGTGCTGTGGCCGCAACTCTATTCCGCTTTTTCTCCATTGCAAAAGCGGAGCCTGCAAATATATCAAGTTACGCGAGCATGCCACAAACTACCACACCAGACATATGCATTGCAAGGTTAACCGGCAAGCAGTGCCAAGTTCCTGGCCAACAAAAACTGGGTTTTTATATGGTAGAGCACAAAGGTTTGAACCAACTTTAGTGATGCTTGACAACTCCTGGATTAGGACTGATTAATGAGGCATGCATGAATAAGCAGCACCTGCATCACCATTTCATGAGATATGGGTGCTGTCAAACAGAATCGCAAGAAGAGAACCCATTAAACAACTTTCAACAAGGGCAGGTTGGCGAGGCAGGTGCCTCGTAAACGTTGTGATCCCTCCCGCCCACCCCCAACCCGAGACAATGTTAATTCCCTGTGGGGCCGCATGCGCGCATTTCACCTCAAATGTCCACGCATGTGAACTCTATGCCTCTATGAACTCTACGTGAACACTAAGACGGGCGTCGTGATATGCGTGCTGTACGTACAGTGCGCGTCAGGCTTGTCTAGGGCAAGCGAGCGTGCGGCTCCGGAGCATGCTGGCGACATCTGCTCGGCTCGGTTAGAGATAGCTTGCCATTGCGCGTGCGTAGATCTCGGACAGGCCCTGGCCGGTCGTCGTTCAGCTTGGGCCTCTCAAATTTGCAGACGCCACCACCCGCAACGGGCGCTTCTTTTCTGCGTGCCCGCCGTAAGTGGTGACACCGGAGATGAGGGCGTAATTTGACGCGGTGTATTATCACCCCAGGGACTTACGTAATCGCACAACAGGTTCGACCGAAAGCCCTGCAGTGAATTCTTGCGTGCTTTCCGTTTGGTACGCTTGAGATTTGAGAGTCAGAAGATTGACGTTCGTTGCTTTAGGCGATTACGTAACTGCCTGTGATAAACGCGTCAAACCGCGCGTCTATCTGGCCTGTCACCGCTCATGGCTGGCAGTGGGGAAGACCAGCGCCCCTTGTGGGTGGTGGCATCTGCAAATGAGTGGCCCATGCGAAATGACGGCCGGCCCGACCCTGTCCGAGATACGCGCACGCAATGGCACACGCACGCGCACGCAATGGCAAGCTATCTCTAACCCAGCAGCTATCAGCAGATGTCGCCAGCACGCTCCGGAGCCGTGTGCTCGCTTGCCCTAGACAAGCCTGACGCGCACTGTACACGCGCAGCTCGGCAACAAATTCAGGCGTCGTGAAATTGCCGTACTCGCTCGCCGGCGCGCTTCCTGCCCTTGCATATTATTTTCTCCCCCCTCCACTTTCTATATACTCATATGTTTAACTACCCATCCTGGGTCCCGATCTTTTGTCTACTTTTCTTCCACCACAACTCCGCCAGCATCCGGTCGACGCGTACACTGTCGGAGCGCGTTGGCGAGCGAGTACGGCAATTTCACAATGTTGCCGAGCTTCACGAACACGGCACGCTTAACACGACGCTCGCCTTCGGGCAGCCAGGCGGGTGGTCGCAAGCCGTGGTCGCAAGTCTCGGGTAGGGAGGTGGAGGGGGGGGGGGGATTTCACAACGCCTACGAGGCGCCAGCCGTGCGATTTACCCGAAGTTGACTGGCACTGCCAGTTTACCATTTAAGGTAATGCACCGTTGGTGGCAACAGAGCGGACATTTGTCAGTGAAAAATATGAATGAATTTTCAAGGTAGTCGTCGGCTTGCATGCACGACGAGCGCACGGGGCCGTGTTTGCCTTGATATCGTGCTCGGCAGCCGCGGACAGATTCTCGTGCATTGTACCCATTTCTTCCGCGCTTTTATAACACGCAAAATTATTTTCGTACAAACTAAACACTTAGCGAGCAGTACCCCTCACTGCGGCGAGCGTTTGCTTTGTTTTTGTAAAGGCATGCACTACCGATGAACGCCACAAGATGCAGGTGTGCGAAATATTTCCTAAGCGCGTTCATTCCACGAGCAACATCATAATGCGTATGATAATATGCCATTTCACTTACCTGCTGCAAGAATACTTGCCAGGGCAGGCTTCTCGCCGGATTTCCACTCTATCTCAACGAGGCGGCCGCTCAAAGGCTCAAGGGCTCCAACACTGTCTTCCATTAGTTCTAACCCGATTGCTGGGTCAACAACGCACCTCATTGGATACACATCCCATTTTCTTTCATTCTTCCACTTTACTAGAACGTGTAACATAGTGGTACTGGTTCAAAACACGACAGAAACAAAACTACAAAGCACAGCCACGCAGGGCAACGCGCCAGCTGCTCACTCGGCGCGGATACGGATTAGCTTGGATAACTACTTGTACCGCTTGTACTAGGCGCGATTAAAATCATGCAACGCCTACTCATTCATAGGCAATGTTTTGTACAGGATTCTTTTCATTATCTGTATAATTTATAATTATTATATCAAGCAAGTATTGCTGATTTTAACTTCAGGGGCCAAGTTTGTTTAAAACCTGTATATCGCCGCGGTCATTTTCACATGACGTCGTATAGCGCGAAACATAAAATTGCCCTTGGTTTGATTTTCTTTTTACGGGGTGGCACCAGGGTAGACCTTGGGCAAGACACGGGTATTAAAAATGCATAGAAAGTGTCACTTGGAATAAAAAGTGCAATTCCCGGGCAGTTCCTCACAAGCGCGGAGTATGCGCGAAATGATAATCAGAGGGGCGTGCTAAATGAACATTCTCATGTTTACTCTCTACGTGGTGGGCACTTCGATGTGTGTGATGCTACATCCGTCGTAATCACTGCTGTTGGCCTTGTTAGTAGTTGATTCGGAGTAGTGGTAGGCTCCGGCATGTTGAAAAGAAACAGGTACAAGCAGTATCTTTACGATGAGGCATGTGAGGTTCCAGTTCGGACTAGGTGCAGACGAAAAGTCGCGGAAGCACCGAACAACGCGATCTCAACAGGCACAACACTTTCCGACACGGAGAGTTGTAGCAGTTGTAGCTCCGTATCAGATGATGAGAGCACGCCAACGTCACCAACGTATCTGCGTTCGGACGAAGAAACTGCGCCAGCTGCTCCTACTAAGGACGTGTCGTCTGTTGATTACAACAGCAGACATTACGCCTATTGTGACAGCTACTCGGAGGACTCCTCGTCCAGTGATGACGACGACTGTAGCCCAGAGCCTGAAGAAAGTTCGGAGGAAGCAACCGAAATGGTGAGTGTGGCCTAATGAGTCTTCTTATACCCGTGCCACACGAACGCAAAAAGTGACATTAAGTGTTTAAGGCCTTAAGATACCAAATGACATTAATTGGCCGGGCGGTGCTACACGCGAAAACGCAAAGGCAATAAGTCTAATGTCGCTAAAAACGTCTTTAACCAGGGTTAAAATGTTTTTTTGTAGAAAAGGAACGTGATGAGAAATAGTGTTTTTTTTTTAATGGTATGAGCCAGTTCTAAAAGTGGCTTCAGCAGCTGCCACCGCCTGCCAGCGGTAGCCAAATCCGAAAAACACAATGAGTAACACGATGTTTTGCCTTTTGCTGCTGTTTTACTGAACTTCATCTTCTTCACAACTTCGCCACCAAGAGTGCACAAAAAAGTGTCTCATTTCGAAGTTCACCTACGTTTCCGCGTCAACACTCTGGTGCTGAGAGTTTCGTTTGTTTTGTTTTGGTCTAGACTGATTGAAGGTGTTCGTGAAGGTGACGTATCTCCTTAAACCAAAAATGGCATTAGGTCAAATGGCACTAAAACTTAAGGCATTGAGCACTTACTGTCATTTTTTGTGTAAAGTCA
Organism: Haemaphysalis longicornis; assembly: GCA_013339765.2. Classification (NCBI taxonomy): domain Eukaryota; kingdom Metazoa; phylum Arthropoda; class Arachnida; order Ixodida; family Ixodidae; genus Haemaphysalis; species Haemaphysalis longicornis. The sequence continues at coordinate 100,310,687 of CM023448.1, read as the reverse complement.
TGGACAATGCAAATACAAACTGCAGAGCCCACGGCTAAAGATACCGTTGCCATCACGTGCTATCGGCTTGTTTTTCGGCTTCTTGATTATTATTTAGAAAAAATATACCACGTCGGCGACTACATTATACAAAAAAATGTGAAATGAGGCCAAGAAACACGGTATTTTGCTTCGTTTAGGCGACCAAATACAAATTCTTATGTTTCCTTTAGGTTGAAACAGAGTCCTTCAATGCCTTTCTGGTCATGAAACTTCACCATCACGCTATGGGAGAGCTTCGTTCGCTGCCGCGCCGCGGCGCTGGTGTTGATCGGAGGGCAGCCGGGGGCGTGGTCAGAGCGCGTTTGGCAGGGAACGGACAACGGAATAAAATAAAACAGACGCTCGCCGCCTTATCAGCAGTGCGCTTTCGCTTTACGTGTCGTGGGCCGCTCAAATGGACTTATCATTTCGTGAGTGGCGAAAAAATGTGCTGTGAACGGGCATGCTGCTACTGCGTTCCTGCCTGCTGGTCTGGCTACAGTGCAGCGGCGGCCACCCGGTGCCCTCCGATCTGCGGTGGCACTACTCGCGGTAGCCTTTGTCCCCGTACGAAACTTGGCCGGGAGTTTCATGACCACAGAAGCATTGAAGGACTCTGGTTGAAGTTTTGGTTTGCAGGCGCACGCGAAACGACCAGTCACGCGAATCATTCCCCGTCGAGGGAGGTACGGTTATCGCTTAGCTAAAAGCCTTTCGGCTGCTGACGCTCCAGTTGTGCTGAGCGGGACGTCGGGAGCATAGCGGAGCGTCAAAAAAAATTAGAGTGAAGTTGGATTGTGCATTTCACCGGCGCCTTTTCAAGCAAGGAGAAGCAGACGACGCGCAGAGACCGATCTCAACGCTACCGCAGCGCCACCGCCTGGTCGGCGGCAGCAGCGGCCCGCGCCGCCGTGCTTGGAAGGCCGCGCTCTTTGCCAACTGACCTAATCTAAAGTCTGCGCAGGAGGCCGCCTGGTTCTTCCTGCGGCAGGAAACTAACCATCCCCCTCGCGAGGGGCACGATCAAATACAGAGCATTTCCGGGGGCGCATGACGTTAAGTAGTTTGCGTTACGTTAATGTTGTTGCACTTGTTGCCCTTGGTTGTTGTATTGTAATTAAATGAGGAGACGTAATTACGTGGTCACGTAACATCATTTATTAGCAGGTGGGTATGATTATTGTGGCGCAGTGGGAAGAGCACAATGCACATCGCGGTCCGCCCACAGGTAGTGAATGCGTTGTATCAGCAGCTTCTTGACGTAGTTTGAATGAGTCGAGGATATAAGGCGCGTTCGTAGCCCTCCATTCTGTGTCGGCTTTGTGGCGCAGTGGGTAGAGCACCATGTACCTTGCGTTCCGCCTGCAGCGTCGTGGGATCGAAACCAGGCGCCGGTAAGTATTATGTTTTTATATAGTGTAGGGGGAGGGATGCGGACTACTACGGACAACAAGAACGGGTGACATCGTGAGTTAAAGAAATGTTCTGCATTTAAAACGGTCAGCTAAAGCTCTCTATTGTCTCCGAACGGGGAACCTGGCAGCGGGCTGTGTCAGGGTTTCTCATAAAACTTTTAGATAATTTGCATGTCGGTGATCCGTTCCTGGTCCCCAATTCTGCAGAAGTTGTCAAAAGTATACGGGAATTAGACAACGGAACCTTTGAAGCGTTCAGCATCGATGTAGAGGATTTACACTACTATATGCCGCACGAAGCTCTAATGAATAGTCTAAATAATTATATAATGCATGACAATGACGAGTGTGCATTCTTTGCTAGGTGTGGGATGTCGCTGAACTCCTTTTTGGAACTGTTGTCTTTCTATTTGGCTTCGACCGTGGTCGAGTGGAATGGAGTCACATTTACTCAGAAGAGGGGGTTGTGCATACGATCCCGAGTGGCCCCGGTCCTTAGTAATATTTTTCTGGGATGAGTGGATCGGTCTTTGAAAGAGAAGCTCGAGGGGCTTGTTGTGAAGGTGTTCCGGTACGTGGACGATTTCCTTGTTGTGGCGGACAGGTCCCCTTGCAGAGTGTGTACCCTGATGTACTGAAAGTTTTCAAGGAGTGTGGTCAGGGTCTACGATTTACCTTTGAATTGCGCAGAGATCGAGTGCTCCAGTTTTTGGATTTACGGCTGACTTTCAGAGAAGGTAACGTGTGCTACAAGTATTCTCCCAGGTCTGTTAAAGCCCTTTTAAGCTTTCAGTCGGCACATTCAAAAGTGGTGAAGCAGGGCATTTCCCTTTTCTGCCTGAAATCTGTGTATCCATATCCTGCGAGCATTCATTCAATGGCCACCAGCGTCTTAGAGCAGGTTGAGAAGCTAACAAAATCTGGGGACCCTGATCATATAATATCCAGGGCCAGTGAAAAGCTGCTAAAGTGAGTAAAATTTGACAAGGAAGCCAAAATACCAAAACAAAAACCCCAAAACTTCGCCGTGGTGTCCTATGTTCATAAGATGTCCCACGGACTAAAAAAAGTGGCAGGACGGTATGACGTGAGCGTAGTGTTTTCGGCTCCTAATAAGTTGGAGAATATCTGTACAAGAGTGAATAAAAAGGCAAAAAACCGTCAGGGGACATGTGGCATTAATCACCAAAAGAGGTTCGTACCGTGTGCTACGGGGGTCGTTTATTCGATACCACTTGCCTGTGGCAAAGTGTACATTGGCCATACGAGATAGTGTTTGAATGTCAGGCTTAAAGAACATAACTATTCAAAGGAAAAACGAGGCCTGAGCCACTTATCTTCTCATTGCCGCGCATGCAGACCTGACTGTGTCCCTGTGTTTGAGCGCACAGCCATCCTTTTTAGACATAAGAACCAGGAAATGCGTGAAATTGTAGAAGCCAGCCACATGATAAAAGCTGGTTCCGATTGCATCAGTCATCCCTCTATCGCCGTGCGTAATCAAGAAATCGCATATTTAGATGCACATTGAGCGCTATTTCGGTGCCTCTTCTGGGCATGCATGTTGGTGGTGCGAGGGGGGGTCTTAATCCATGTATGATGCGGTTATCTTTGCTGGTTTTTTCGCCATTCGTGCGTCTCAAAGTTCGTTTTGTGGTTTTGTTGTTACGGGTTTTTTTTTTGTTTTTTCGGCTGAGTGCGCCGAGAACTGTGACGCATTGGACGTGTGGCGATTGGGCGCTTTGGCATATAAAGCTTTGAATTGTGCAATAATAAACTTGTTGCGAGTCTGCGCTTGTGCTGTCTTCATGTGTTCTTGTCCCCGGTATTTTGCGCGCAGTTTGTTTTTCGAGATGCATCCTTATTCGATATACTTATATGGCGCGCCGATCACGCCGGGAAAATATGTCAGCGGTGGCGGCAGTGGCGCTGCGAGATCAGTCGGCGGCGGCGCGCCGATGTCTCGGCTCACACCTCTACTGGCGACGCTGAGGTGATGGCGAGCGGCCAGTGCGGTTGCGTCTTATGTTGTCGGCTGCGAAGGGCTGCTCAGGACCGGGAGGAAATCGTCGAGCGGGGTAGACGGAGTAGCGGTTGTCGAAGAACCGTGGGCGTGGAGATGACGACCAGCTGCTACGGGAGTAACGGGCGACGTGGCCAACGCGATGGCACTTGAAACAGATGGGACGGTCATCGGCTGTTCTCCATTCGCCAGGGCTGCGCCGTCGGAACCGCGGTTGAACATCGTAGCGCGGCGGGACATCAGTACCGAGTAGAGGGTGCGCGGACCCCGTCGCAGGGATCGTAGAGTCCCAAGGCACAAACCGAGTGAAGGCCCAGGGAAGCGATCTCGTCTATAACGACGGCTTGAATGAGGAAAATCGGGGAGGCGGTCCGGTCTTGCGTGTAAGGAGAAGCAGCGACTGGGGTCATAGCCTCGATCTCCCGGCGCACTATTTTGGTCAGGCTCTCAGTCTGAGCCTCCGTGTTTGGCATCAGCGGTGTGCGCGATGGCAGCGTCACATCTTGAAAAGACGAGGTTGGCGCCGTGTGAGGCAGTCAAGCAAACTGGTATACGCGACGACATTTTGCCTCATCAAAGCGTCGGCATTCCTTAAGTATGGCGTCAACGGTAGTGCAATCCTTGCAGATCAGCAGATGGAAGGCGTCATCTGCAATGCCTTTGAGTACGTGGCCCACCTTATCGGCTTCCGACATTTGCGATCAACCTTTGAACAGAGGGCCAAACCATCTTGTATGTACGTGATGTAGGATTTGGTAGTCGACTGGGCACGGGCTGCAAGCTGTTGCTTTGCGGCGAGCTCGAGTTCGACGGGTCGGCCAAATATTTCGCGCAACTTCTCTTTGCATACGTCTCAGCTGGTCAATGTATGCTCACTTGTCTCAAACCAGGTGTTGGCCGTTTTTTTAAGACGATAAGGCAGATTAGCCAGCGTGATTGTGTCATCCCACCTGTTATGGGCGCTGGCACGTTCAAACATGCGGATCCATTCTTCCACGTCGGCACCATCCTCACCGGTTAAAAGCCTGGGTCACGGGGCTGGGAAACGATGACGAGTGGCGCAGTGGGTGAGCCTCGGGGGGAGGGTGCATCGTTCGTCGACGAACATGTCGCCCACTCCGAAGCTCCCTGCTACGGTGTAGCTGCGCTCGTGACAGGCAAAGGGAGGGTAGTCCGCCACCTTCACCAAAACGATGTTACGAAGCAGATGTGAATAAGCAATCTATTTACAGATAGTTACAGCTGACGGCCAAGAGACCGAAGACAAGGCATCCAATGCAGCTCGTGCCAGTCCGGTTCTGGGCGATTTCTTCCTCGTTGCTTCGGCTTGCCGTGCGCGCCCACTGATGAGTCACGTACCCATTGATGAAGTGTACGATGGATTGACCACCAGGTGATCCAGTCCAATGCAATGTGAAAGTTTCAGGGAGTTGCGTAGCAATATTAAGCACCAGATTCAATGTTATTGCTACAGTAAAAACTCAATAATTCAAACTGTAAGGGAAGCCATCTCAGTTCAAATAAATGAAATTTCAAATTAATGAACAACATCACGATTCTACTGGGAAGCTAGGGCATGTCAAGAATTTGATGCTTTGAAAAGGTTCATGATTGCACTCCGCCTTTTCCCCTTAAAAGCAACCACTAGAACTCTGATCTAACGAGAAAATGTAGCGGAAGGTCTTTTTTTCGGCTTATCCAAAAGTGGGGAAGCTTTTTTCCATGTCCTATGTTTTTTTTGCTGCTCCTTTGAAGGATGTACCAGAAATTTTCGCATAGCAGATGATTCCTTCCATGCCAAGGCTTTTGTCATGCTGACCAGAAGCCTGAGATCTCTTTTGCTGCTTTGTCACAGGCTCTTCACTCCCATCGGACTCCAAGTTGGGCATTTGCTCAGTATCCTCTACTTTCTGAAGTACTTGCTGCAGGGTCGCTCTTCGAATAAATAATTACAATTTTTATAACGAAAGCCTGATACCAGAATAAACTAGCTGTTTATTCGGTGTGAAATATCAAAGTTGATGAAATATGCATATAGAATGGCATCCCCTTCATGAACCGTAATGAGAGTTCTGTGCTTTTCTTCTATAGATTTTATGCGATCTCGTCAGCAAGCTTCACATGCATGACTACCCTTGTAAAATTTTTTTTCACTGTTTAAATCAGTGGTTTGCCATCTCAGGCGATAGGCAAGAGAAACGTATAAGCAAACAAATGTCAAAACGAGAGCACTACGCTGCAGAACACTAACTACTGACACTACTACGTTCTTGCAAGCAAAGAACAATACTGCAATACAAAACCTTAAAAACATGCCAAATCCTCGTCTATAAGGCAAATTTATCTACAAAGATGATCCTTTTCTCTACTAATGAAGGCCGTGCTACCATACCGCCCTTCAACCATTGTTTCCCAAGTGCCAACCCATCCACTAACACCACATAGCTTGCTAGTGTCACTAGCTTGCTCAACAAACATGTCCACAGCACAGCGTAATCTTTTTAACCATCAATAACCAGGATCAGGTGGCATGCTTGTTGCAGTACTTTTTTTTTCACAAAGCATCACATTACCAACCACACACAATACACTAGAAGCCAGCAACAGACACTAACATGGCTCATCTCTTCACTCTTTCTAGTCTCAAAACAAGTCGGTCCCGAACCAACCTAATTTTACATACCCTGAAAGCAATACAACTGAATATTTTGGAAACAGAACATAAAATTGGTTTACTCTAGAAGTGCAGAATTTTCACCCTGTGTTCCATCCAGTACCTCGTCACTGGCTCCTTTCGACGCATGGCTTGTAGCACTTGTTGCGTAACCATACACGGCGGCCGAAAGGCGGTAATGTGGAGCCTGCTCCTCTTGAGCCACCACTCGGGCACAACATAAGTGCTTCTGTCATCCAGGAAGTCGGCGACATGGTAGCTGCAAGCAACAAGGAAATAGTGGGCTAGCCGGCTGCGGAAGCTCGTATTGGAACACCAATCCCCATTGCGTTAGCTGATGTAACAGGCTGTGCAACTACAAGTGAAAACTTATTTTTCATCACTGTAACTTCATGTGACAAGGGCACAAAGCTTTTCTTCTTTTTCATTGCCATTGCACTATAATGGTATAGCACAAACACAATTTTTTTCTGGCTCAAAGAAATCCCCTAATAAATAACTGGCAGTTGCACCTTGTGGGATTGCCAGGATAAAAGTAGGTTGGTTACCTCCCCCCATGTAATATCAAAGCATGCGACGAGAGACACTATTCAGTCTTCTCGTTTCGCCCAGCTAGCAAGCTATCTCCCACCCCGCGGCTTCGCGCTGTACCTCGCCAGCCGCGGCGGACCATGGCTCCAAGGAACAAAGGAACCGACAAGTCTTTTCGCTCATTGACATTTATCGCTGAATAATAAACATACACAGAACATGCAGGCTAGCTGGTTGACGGCGAGGATCTAGTTCATCGCCCGGACAATTTAAGGGAATCAAGAGGTTCGACTCACCGCGACAACAGCTATATCCGGGGGCGGGCGCCTCAGCACGCTCGCGTTTGCGTCGCTGGGACGCCGATGGCAGCCATTGTCGGCCCCCTTTTTGCCCGTTCCTCGAAGGAAGGAGGTCACCAGGCGCGTCCTGTCGCCTCGCTTCCTGAGCTCCAACCTTCCAACGCTTGCATCCCACGCGCTCTCGCCGGCCGCAAGACAATCCTTCGGCGAGGAGGTAGATCACCCTCGCCGACGTCTCGGCAAGCAAGTTCCCGCGAGGAGCAAGCAGTGCGGCGAAGCCGAGCGAAAGAGAATGCGCTAAGGTCGCCTTCCCACATCCCTCCAACCTTAAACTTTTCCGTACGGTGGCAAGTATACAACGCGGGGACATCTAGACGCAGTGTTCGTAACAGTAAACAAAACATGAAGGTTCTCCCCGCATAGTAGCTGTCCTCGCACTCGCCGTCATCAAACAGGTATCGCCAGCCGCATCCACAATCTAACGGCCATGCACGATCTGGCAATGTAACGCTCAGGTGTCGCAGGTAACACCGAGGTTAACGCAGCTGCTCTGGACTCTGAGGTGACGGTGGACAAGTTCGTTCGAACAGGCATGCCAAGCGCAAATGACGTCTCGTCGTAGACAGCTGTGTCCGGGGCTGCTTGCATCAAGAACCGCTGAGAAGGCATCAGCAGACCCAGTGCCCCGGGCAACAGAGTTCTCAGCCAAAGGTTCGACGTAGCGCAGCGCGGACCAACTCGAGCAATCGTCACTCGCACTGGCGCCCTTCTCAGTCGGTGGTGGTGATCTGCAGGTCCCGTCCTGCCGTTGCCAAAGGCAGCAGGCCAGCGTCTCGAAGGGTAAGGCTGAAGCCAGGCCGAGCAAGTGTAGCGACTGCGCTGACAGATGACGTCCGTACAGAGTCTGCTGTCAGCTCGGACGCGCCGAGGACGTATCAGCAGCTCCAGGAGCCTCCCGACTGCAAATTGCGGCCCAGGAACCGCAGTGACACCATGCGATGCAGCACTGGACGGCGCCGCCCACACCAACATGCCCTTATTCATGGAGGGAGACAGCCGCTGCAGGGATCTCCCACAGAGCCGCAGCTAGGCCGCCTCCAAGTAGCTGCCAGTGGTTCCTAGCTCTCGAACGCTCGCAGACCCGGAGCAGCAGGCACAGACATCGCGTAGCAAGCAAGCCTGGGTGGCTCAACTCGCTTGCGTATCACATTAAGCATTCCCGCAAGCCCTGAACTCAGGCAAGAAAGAAATGCTATTCCGCAGCATCGGCCGCGTGGCACGACGCTAAACAATTGCGGCTGTCAAAAGACGGTTTCCGACAGCACGCAAAAAACTCACTTTCTTGAGGCGAAAGGAGATCTCTCCCCGCTACGTGCAGAACCACTTAAAAGAATCATTCCGACGACACACACCCCGCCATTCAGTGGAGGAGGGGGCCCGTTTCCCTCCTGTCTGCTCGCGAGCTACGTCCCCCTCGGTCGTGCCCTCTCCCACGCGGTGCCGGCTCCTAAAGTCCTTCGGGCTACACGCATCTTTGGCAACTATCGGCCACCCAGAGGCTTGCTCTACGGCGCCATTCGCACAGCCGTGAAGGAGGCATCGGCTTTGCCGTCGGCCCTACCCGCTTGCTGCACACATGCAGCTCAATGAGCGGCGGCGCCCATCGCGTCTTGCGATGTCGGAACGCCCGGTGCCGAGCCGCAATACCAGACAGTCCTTACAGCACCCGGGGCTCCTGGCCACACGGCTCCCAGAGCCCCGACTCCTGGAGTCGATAAAAGAGACAGCAGAGAAAAAGAAAATCGGGCCAAACAACGCAGCTTCCGTACTCGCTCACTTCGGCCTTGCAATTACAGCGCGGGCCTTATGCCCTAGCGCTTCAAGGGTGCAGGACTTCAGGTTTTCCGTGCCTCATCTTGCCGCGGCAGAAACGTCCCGCTTAAACGGCGCACTGAGAAAACTCGGCGCTCACATGTTCTAGCACGATGTAGCAACGTTCACTGCGCTCTCAAGAAAGTACGCCTGCCTCCGCTAGCGATCTGATTCACGCTAGGAGCAACGCTTGTCAGGTACGGACAAAGAACTTTTCTCACACCGAACAAAGATATGTTCCATGTTCCGAGAGACAGCCCCACGTTGATGCGCCAGATGTGGAGATTATCGTGGGGTAAAAGTAGGCTGGTTACCTTCAGCATGTAATAGCGAAACCGGCGAAGAGACGAGAGACACTAATCAGTCTGTCTTCTCGTTTCGCCCAGCTAGCAAGCTATCTCCCACCCCGCGGCTGCGGGCTGTACCGCGCCAGCCGCGGTGGACCGTGGCTCGAAGGAACAAAGGAACCGACAATTCTTTTCGCTCATTGACATTTATTGGTGAATAATAAACATACACAGAACATTCCGGCTAGCTGGTTGATGGCGAGGATCTAGTTCATTGCCCGGGCAATTTAAGGGAATCGAGAGGTTCGACTCACCGCGACAACAGCCCTATCCGGGGGCGCCTGAGCGTGCTCGCGTTTGCCTCGCTGGGACGCCGATGGCAGCCATTGTCGCCCTCCTTTTTGCCCGATCCTTGAAGGAAGGAGGTCACCAGGCGCGTCCTGTCGCCTCGCTTCCCGAGATCCAGCCTCCAGCCGCTTGCATCCCGCGCGCTCTCGCCGGCAGTGAGACACTCCTTCCGCGAGGAGGTAGATCACTCTCCGCGAAGTCTCGACAAGCAAGTTCCCGCGAGGAGCAAGCGCTGCGGCGAAGCCGAACGAAAGGGCACGCGCTAAGGTCGCGTTCCCACAACCTCTGGGTTTAGGTTCCCACTGGCCACTTTGACTTGAATTATTTGTCACTCTCATATCACCATTGGCAAGGGAAAGAAGAAAACACATTTCAGGCTCAAATCACGTGACACTCATTGCAATTTGAACTCAGCACAATGTGTTAACCTTGACCTCTCTTCAAAGACATATCTGTAGTCTCTATTACCCACTTCTCTCTCCAGTTGTGACCTTTCATAGCCTGGCTGACAGCATTTTATTTAAGCTCACACGTGCTTCAAAATAAATAAATAAAACTGTAGATATGTTCTGGGACACCTAAGGTGAATGGTTTAATGTAAAGAACTGGTCTATGGCAGGTGCTTCAATGTTATGCTACGAACCAGCCTATGATGAAACGGCATGTAGACAACAGGCCATATCTCATGGGGGTGCAACGGTGGTCGAAACCACAATTTTTTTATGCTTGACACTTACCGTTTAGTGCATGCTCTATTGGTTCATCATTCCCACTCCCTTACACACCCTAGCAAACAGAGCAAAAATTATAAATGCTATATGAACCACCAGTGCATGTAATTGGAGATTGAGAAATTGTTCTTATGGTTCAAGGTACTGCAGCTAACCTATAGCTACTCTGGGTTTCAGTCCGGCCAGTTTGATTCTTTTTACTTTAAATAAAGACATTTATTTAAGGCAGAAACCCAGATTATAACATTGCTACACAATATTTTTCCGTTCTTTGAACCTGGTACGGCGCGATACATTTTTGGCAGCATTAGATACAGGGCCCATAAAGAATCACCCAAGCTTCGATTATTATCTTTTTAAGGCTATCATCGAATTTATTACACTACCTGCTCGGAGGGGCTCCGTAGAGACGTTCGTTTTAAGGCACTGTGCATAAAAACATCGTTATCCTTTAAGGAAGTCGCCTAGCCGTGCAGCCAGCCACACCGGAAAGAGTACACGCCATTGCCTGTAATGAAGTATATGTTAAGTGTTACAATAATAAATGGCCGTATCTAAAAATATTTTAAATAACTGGTTTGCTTGACTGCTCTACTAAGTCAGCACAAACGTTGCATACTGTGCCTTACTGTTCTAGTTTTCTTTTAGCAATTCAGAAAAACCTAGTCCGAGCTACGGGCGCAGACTACGGATATTTAGGCCCTTTACGTGTATTCGCACGCAGCAAAAAAAGGGGGAGGGGGGCAAGCAGTCCGCTAAGATAGCAACGCCGTATCCATGACAGAAGTGCTGGCGTAGTGAAGGAGGGGCTACGTCGTCATTGTTTTCTAGCCATGCCCGCATCGCTGGCTCAATTGCAGTGCTTCCATTTCTTCCACTCGGAAACGGCTTACTGCGTCTGCATCGGCAGTAAAATAGGAGACATGACACGGAAACGTCACCATCGCCCGGTTCCCGATCATCTTCGCTTTCACGAGAGGTGCGGATGGGAAACAATTGCTCCTGTAGGCAACAATTGTTTTAGTCTATTTGACATTGTGGTTGGCACAGGGAAGATAGGACTTTATTTCCTAGTTGCAACCCCTAATTTTCAATTGCTTCAGCAGCTTTGCTTTCCAAACACATTTACAGGGTGGACTGGCGTGCATTTTTTCTTCTTTTTTGCTTTTTTGTGCGCCGCGGGATGAGGGCCTGAGAATATCGGTAAAGGTGCGTATGCATACGTGCTTGTGATGTTGCAAATTAGAATGATCGTCATTCAGCGGACCAATGGGTAATTGGTAGTTCGAGCTACGGTTCGAGCTAGTTCGAGCTACGGGCGCAGACTACGGATATTTAGGCTCTTTCCATGTATTCGCACGTAGAAAAAAAAGGGGGGGGGGCAAGCAGTTCTCCCCTAGGAAAAGACTTTCATTAATTGCTAAAAAACTAGGGAATTCCTACGTAATATTTTTACACAAAGTAGAATACAAGTTGGGGCTGTCGTGCAAAACTTCAGAGTGGAGTACCCACCACTTCGCGATTCAAAAATTGTAACAAAGGCGCTATGCCATACATAACCACATGCTGCAAATGTCCCAGGTGCGCCCACAATTTGCAACTGTTGAATAAATGTGCTTTGCTGCTTCTATAACTAACATGTCCACCCTGTTGGCGTCCAGCGATGCGACTGTGTAGCCTCATTACCGTCCTTATGATCTTATCCCTTGGAGTTTTTTTCTTCCTTGCACTTGTAAGCCCTACCGTGGCTGTAGCCAAAAATTTCTTCAAAAGTGGGGGCATTTTGTAGGAAAGAATGTGAGCACTTACGGGCTGCCTGGAAAAAGTTTTGGATGGGGGAGGGGAGTTTAAACCACGCCCCTGCTTGGCTGCATCCCTAAGCCCTGCAGATACTGTCGGCAAAATTTCGCAACTTCTGCACTTGCAGGCCCCAATGCATGCAACCTTTTGCACGTTAGAGCTAAGGAGAACTAAGGCCATGTGTTTGAATCGCAGACTACAGTCCACCTATTTCATTTATGTCGGCCTTTAAATCCCCATATTTTGGTAACACCACTACCGGACACCATATTTCCACATGATGGGCATATAATACTTGAACATCAAAAAACATGATACTGACCTCGTCAATTCAAAGCATAATGAGCAAACAGCAGGGATCATGGCATCCTTTGCCAATTTTATTAAAACAAGCCAGGAAATAAGTGAAACTGACATACAACTGACACAGGCCAAAATGTCAGTCATTTTTGGCAATAACCAAAAGCTCCCAAGTTAATAAGAATTAGATGTTTATACAATACAATATTCCAACACATTTGTTCACTGTTTTACTACATTTTGACTACTCTGGTGCAGCACAACTGCTACACAATATACAAGGTTTCATAGACACAATTCAAACATCACAATGCTCAACAAAAACAAAAAAAGGCAAATATAAATTGTTGTCCAGAGCAATGCTATTTCAAATATTTACAGAAAATTTTAGTTTGTAAATATTCACACAGAAACTAAAAACACCATACACCAGACAGATAAGAAGTGTCAAAAAGGAACATAGGCATAGGAACACTGCGTATATATCTTGACCTCACCATGTCTCTGAAAGAGCTTGGTGTATGATTTCTTAAGAGACAGCAACGGGAGACATATCAGTGCATCAATGAGAGGATAGCAGTAGTTGTAGCTGATCAAAAAAAAGTTACGTTAAAACTAGTACAATTAGAAACTCCAACATACAGGCATGATGATGATGAAGCTGTTTTCTCCCAATGCTCAATATTGTGAATAATTGTGAATATATGCAATGGGAAAGCTGACAATTTACTACCGCAAAGCAGAGCATACACAATAAGTATGTTCATGTACCCGTGCTCAGGAGTGTAACTACATCTGCAAAGGAATAAATGAGATGTTGAAGAGACCAAATGGCTCAAGTGCAATATATCTACAGCAAGAAAATTGTAGCATTGTGCTAGAAGTAGACACATATGGCAAGATTATTATGACTGACCACAGGATTGAGGAAGAGAATAAGGCTTGGTTTAGCGAAATATCAAAAGTGCCCAAGAAAAGAACTGAACCCACTGTCTGAGGCATGATCACCAAGACACATTCGGAGTGATGGCACAAAACAGATTTTGGGGTAAAAGAGAAAGAAAACATACATAATGATCAACATGTTCAGTGCTTTTTCACTGTTAATAATCAACAGAGAATGCAAAACGGGCACTTTAACATGACAAACTGACAATAACAATTTTAAACAGTGCAAGGTATTAAACAACAGAAAAAGGAAACCTGAAATGAAAAAGAAAATGAAAAAAGAAAACTTATTTTATCAAAAACAACCTGAACTTTTCGACACCACAACAGCGGTATTGCTTGAATCACACTGGCAAAGATAATTGAGAAACGGTAGGGATCAGCTGAGATCGTAGGACATCTTACTACATGGGTACATGACTTAATTAAGCCAAAGTGAAAAAATGTGCGACAAAAAAAAATGTCCATGTGCTCTGTACATGTGCTTATAAGGTGAAGACAGGTGACAAAAAGAATGTGCCCATGCACTTTGTACAAATGTACCAGGCAGGCAGCCAGGCAGGCAGCCAGTGTTTACAGGTGTGTTACTATTTAAATAATTCACTAAAATCATTCTCATTATGTGTTACGTTTGCGGTATTTTCCTTCATTCCTGATCCTGCTTGCAGTGTCTGCGATTGTAAGCTGCCTGCCCTTCGGAAGTACGTGTGACATGATTCCTATCCATTTGAAGTAACGTGCAGCCAGTGTTTGCCATTGCCCTGATGACGCTGCTCCACCCACACTGCCAACCATAGTTCACTGCGCTCTGCTGCAACAGATAAACCCAGCCACACTTTCCTTCACTCCTACCTCCTCTCCAACCTAGTTCCACGCATGCTCATGGGGTCATGCCAGAGGAGTTTTCTGCGTACACACGACTGCTCGGTTCTCCTGTTGCCTACCCATATTCAGCCCCTGCCTTTATTCAGAAATATGTGCTATGACCCAACACCGACGATGATGACAAAAAAGTGGCTAGCGCCTACCTTGCGTGGGCTCCATCATGGCTGCCTAGTAAATATTGGAAATAGATTGCTCATGATACTCAACCCTGTCACTGCTGTCCTGCCGCCACATAACAATTTAATCTAATTGTTGACACTCTCAACCTTTGTGTACCATTGGCAGGCCCGGCCCAAGGACAACATGGCCGTAGCAGCCCGTTGTGGGGCTCTGCCCAAATTGGGTGTTTAAGGGACGCTGCAACACTTTGAGCAGTGCAAGTAAACCTGCGCGACACTTAGCTTACACTACCAGAATTACCAGAGCCAAATATTGCACGTGTACACGTGAAGCGGTGAGTGCGCAAATCGCTGTGAAAGACGCGGAAAAACCAACCGCGCTCTCTTTAATCTTCCTCAATGTACACCCGCTGACATGTCCTAAATGACGTCATTGAGGCCATGGCTGTCCGATTGGCTGTTACTGGTCAACTTCGCGGGTAATATATTGCATTTCCTGTGACGATCCGCCGCCGTCAGCGCTGTGCAAGAACCTCTTCTATGCCTGAACCTGTAGGCACAGTTTTGCTGTTTCTTTTGCGTTTTGAGTGTGCGCGGAGTTTGAGTGATGAGCTCAATACTTCCCTTTCAACCAGACCAGTCGACAACAAATGTTTGTTGCGTCAAATACGCCCTACCAGCCCGAGCGCGCGCTTGCGAGTAGGCACCGATGCCTGTTTTTTTGTGGCACCCCACCAGAAATAGGCCCCTACACGAAGCGGAGAAAAGGAGAAAACTCCCCATCCTGTGATATATCGTAGGCCGCGGAAGAGAACGCCGCGAGCCACCACCCTCTCCGGCAGAGAGCGCGCAGCTTTCGTCGCATTGTCTGCGGTCGAGTTGAGAGGGAACGATTATGCGCTATTTCTCATCGCGCGTAGTTTCGATGATAGTGAACGGATTTTCATAATTCTTGCAAGAGGGAATTGCTGAGACAATGCACTTTACCCCAAAGTACATTCCTAGTGGTCGATGGTAAGTGCTGCAGGGCCCCTTTAAGGTTAAATTTCACGGCTTTACTCACTGTGATACGCGCGTGTTCTCTGTACACATGATGTGCCATATCGAGAAATAAGTGAACTTTGTTTTTTGAAGTTTACTTCTTTTCGAACTAGGCTGCAGCACAAAGTTCAGCACGGGCCTTGTAGATGCTTTCTCATCACGTGCTTTTACAGTGTTGTGCTTAGCGAAAGCAATGATGACTTAAATTAAGATGAGAATAGCGTGCCTCCATCAAATAGTGGTGACAGTGATTCGACAGAAACTAGTGACGAAGACCACGACAGGAGTGGAGACAGCACTGTGCAGATCATTACTGTTCAAGCTACGCATTTTGTCAAAAGGCCGTGAAATGGGGGCGAAAGCTTCTGCTTTATTTCCTGGTTTCTAGGGGTTTCCATTGTCAATAGTTTTGTTTTGAGGCACACACAGCAGTCGAATCATGGCAAGAAAAAGCAGCGACACCTGCAATACTGCGGCAACCTCATCCAACACCTGTTGCGTGACCCGAGGGCTCGAGCCAAAAAGCAGGGCCTGTCTGTACATATGGAGTGCGAAGAAAGGCTTGATGGGGTGGGAGGGAATCTACAAGATTCCAGGTGGAAGCAGCAAGGAGTGTGCTGTTTGTAGTGATAGCAAAACAAAAGGAGGCAGGAGGGAAACTTTCTGCAAAACCTGCAGTAAAACCCCTGGCCTGCACCCAAAAGAATGTTTCGATCAGTTTCACACGCTGCTCAAATATAGGTAAAGAAGTTGCAAGCACAGAATGCAGGAGAAAACTAAATATCCTGTGAGTTTTTCTTGCGCAGTTTGTGTTTTTCTTTGTGGCGCCGGAAACTTGCAAAACAGTTTCAGACCGGAGCGGCGGGGAAGTGGGTAAAGTTTTGGACCGAAAGGGTTAATCCCGCCACCTGCTGCGGTGGCTCAGTGGCTAACGTGTTGTGCTGCTGAGCCCAAGGATGCGGGTTCAATTTCCAGCAGTGGTGGCCCCTTTCTGATGGAAGCGAAAAGCAAAAATGCCTGCGTTGATATTTCGGCGCCCGTTCAAGATCCCCAGGTGGTCAAAGTTAATCCGAAGCCCTCCACTATGCGTGCCTTGTAGCCCAGGTGTAGCTTCGGCCCTTTAACTCCCCAATCACAATCAATCCATCCTAAACCCGCTCAACTTGATTGGGCAGGGCTACAACTAGAAAACTTTCAGGAGTACACTCCATGGCAACACATTTTTTTTCAAGGCACTGGGACTGTATGCCACTATGGCGGCTCTTCGTCTCCTTTATTGCACAGCTGCAAAATAAATTCCGCGCTGCACGTCTCTGAATGGAACCGTGCGCACCAGCTCCAGCTTCTCTACTAGCACCAAGAGCTGTGGTGTGCTCCCAAAGGAAGCCAGAGCTTGTATAACTCCAACTGTGCCATCCTCGAGCTCAGCAACACAATTGACCCTCTTGGGCATATTGTATGTTTCCGAGTGCCACAAAATGCCTTTGCACTGGAATCTACTGTAGTACGTTATCTGTGTTGGTAGGAGCCCCAGGTGGTTCTACAGAGCAACTTCAAGCCTGATGTCGGGGCTAGAACAACTGTGACGCTGGTAACCAACTACGTCCCCAGGGAGCACAACACCAGTCCTGCCAATCGTTTGCCGGCCAACCATCCTTTCAAAGAAGGACTTTTCTTCTTCCTCCTCGATTTTGTCTGCCCAGAGACACAGGTGCTGCCACCAAACGAAAGTGCGAGCAATCTGCTCTCCAATGTGCTGCGTTCCCGAAAAATAGCCCAGCAGAACTGCATTTCGTCCCTGAAAGGGAAAGCATGAAGTAGCCCACAACGGGCCCCAGGTTTCCACCGAGTCTGCCAGGTGGAGCAGCTGGTGTACGTTATGCGACACGTCTGGCTGTGTACAGTACGCCCATTTGCACCACAAACTTCTCCAATAGGGCCCGTGCTTCTCGTATGTCCTGCTTGGTGATCTCTGCTTTCAGGAACAGGTACACACCATAAGACAAAAGAGTAAAATGTTTGAAGTATACGAGCGGCAAGACTCGCTTCAAAACAACATAGCCATAAAACAGCAACAGGGCCCGCATCTCCGACGCCTTCCAATACAGCATGTCCTCAAACTTTCTTGGGGTGCGGGTAATCTCCGTTGGAGGAGTTATTGCAAGCAGCAAGCTATTAAGCTCCGACGTACGTGTGCCAATATACCAGTCACACTTATGGTGTTTACTCTTAAGCCACAGCTTGAGCAGTTGCCGCATCACCCCAAGGCAGGCACAATGCTGGTAGTCGGGGATAAACACGTCAACCACGTCAAAACGGGGAAGGGTCATAGCGAGGCAGGGACCAGTCACTCCTTTACAAGGTGCAGCAAGTGCGCCCTTAATGGTATCTGCTACATGTTGGCGAGCCGTTCGACGCTCTGGGGCAGTGTCCAAGAACTCATACGACTTTCCCCCCCGATGTTAACACCAACTACACCCCTGAAAACCATTAAACTTTTTACAGTTTCGGACTGCAGAACGAGCTGCTGCGTCCACTGAGCATGCGCCAGCTAAAACTCTCACATTAACCTCCTTTCCGTCTTTCATACAGGAGAACCCAGTGGAAAGCTGCTGTAGTTCTTTTTTTTTTTGTGAAAGGCGTTAGGAGTGTAGTCATGTTTGGTTTGGAAAAAACAAACCACAGGGCACGCAGCAGCATGTTCTGCTTACGTGCAGCAGGTTCCAGTTGAACTATCTCACACTGAACTGGCCAAATCTCAAATGTCGATTTTTCAAACACTCTTATCCCATCTGTGTTCCAAATGAGAGAAAATGTCATCATTTGAAAAATCTGCGGACAATCTCGCATGCTCAATGGCGTCAAACACATCCTGGATTGTGTCTCCTCGAGCTCTTTGTGGAAGCCACTTCAGGTTTTTCTGAGCAAGAATCCTTAGTAACTGCTCTTTGAGAGGCACCACTAAAAAAACGAACAGAAGGCAAGATCTACATCCCGATTGCAGTTTTCACAGAAAACCTGCCTCGTGAAAGTTTCTTGCCCCAGGTACCCCTTACAATACACGCAGTAAAAATGCTTTTCGGGTTCTCGCACATCAGCACCCAAAGCCTTCTTCAGCAAGTACTTAGATCGTGGTGCTTTGCCTGGGTATATTGCATTCAGCATGTTGAACAAGTCTGTGGTGCCCTCGTCGCTAATTCTGTGACGCATCACATAGGACGTGAGCACAGCTGACACCAGCAATGCTTTTTCGGGAAACAGAGCATTTGCTGCACCTTCATCAGCATCTTGGTCCTAAAAGAAGAATAAGACAAGTCACGTAAACTGCACACAAAAATTCTGCCCAATGCAAAAAACATCCAGCCATCTCTTCATAATTCTTACTTCGTCAGCTCCTGTCTCTTCAGAAGCTCCTGTGTCCACACCAAGTGCTGCAGATGAGACCCTTAGGACTTCTTCCTAGTATGATAAAAGTAAAACCTGTTAGTTTAGTGACTCTTCACTCGTTAAAGAGGCCATGAAAAAAACACGTGTGTTTTATCTGAATGATTTGGAGTTTCACAATGCCCTCAATGCTTGCCTGGCAACAAACAATGCTTTCTTCACTACGACATCAGACATTTTAAGCCAAAATTTCCATTCTCCCGCTAAATTGTGTCTTTCGTGGCATTAGCTATGACTTATTCAGAGAATGTGCTTTATGCAAACATTAGTATGTTGACTACAGCCACAGAGAATGGTAAAGCATCTAAATGGTTGCCTTGTTTCCCGTCAGCCTTCATAGATTGTGTGACAATACCACTCATGGACCGCTGTCCTTATAGTTGATAGTAATCACTCGTGAAAATTTGGGTATGGTCGACAAACAGGGCCACGTAAGTGGTGACATCGCTTATGCCAGTGTCAGGTGAGACAAGCCAAATGCACCTGATGGTTGTGCAGCTTCAATTAGCATAGTGCACACAGTCTGCACTAATGTTTCTGTTTACTGTTACCTAATAATTTCCATTATTTACCTCACCATTCTTACTGCTATAACAAAAATTGGCACTAAATGTAAGCACAAATAGCTCGTTCTGCAAGCTTGTAATGCCTGTTTAATTTACATTGGATTTTGCCGGCCTCAGACAATTGCAATAAGCTGCCAATAATACACCATAGGTGCAGTTTAAAAAAGTAGCTAGAGTGTCGCATGTTTATTCTGTATTTTCGTCATTGTTAAGCTTATTACAGCGAAGTTTGTGATAAAAGTGGGCCAGAGTGTTTTTAATGAGGCACTCTTTTGAACGACCAAACATTCATTTTGTTTCCACAGCCCCTTTCAAAATAAAATGAATAAATTTGCCTTCAATTACCTAGTATGAAAGTCTGCTTAAACAACCTGCATAGATCTGATATTTAAATACTTAAGTCAAGCGTAGCTCCTATGATTTAAAAGACTCTTAAAATGTGCCCCGTTGATATGACACTGTCAGCTGATGGTATTAACAGTCGTTCCTTTTTTTTCCTTGGCACTCTTTGGCCGAGTAGCCCTCGTGCTACAAAAACAACACAAATCAGCAAATCACCGGCATTACTGGACCCAAAGTCAGGAACTTCCAACAGTTCAATGCACATAGAATTTTTTGTTTGAATATATAATAAGAAGAGCATTATTAATTGATTGCCTAAGTTTCCCAACCACATGACTAGTGACATATCACAGATTCAGTTGCCTGGTAGGCATGGCCATACAATTTCCAAGCTTTAGCGAGTAAATTTACCTTTGTTGTTTTCATGCTTTGACTTATTCGCTTTTAATTAGTTTTTATATCTCACCAGGTGAAAAATGAAAAGAATAAATGAATAAATTGAAAACACTTCTACGAATACATGTTGTGATGTGATAAAGAAATACGGGACAGAAACACATAAGCACATCCTGTATTCGCATACTAATACAGGATGTGATAAAGAAATACATGCAGCTAACAAATAAGTAGCTCTTAACAAACAAACTTTACACAGCACTGAACGGAACGTCGATATGCAAGATTATTGCAATGTAAGCCATTCAATGCTCATTTCATACCGCAAAGTGTCGTATGCAATACGCCCTTGCCATTTACTGGGTACGTCATGTCAACACTACTATACTGCAGACACAGTATCGACGATGTACCCTGTACAGGTTAAGAATGCATTTGTTAATGTTCCACAATATTCTTGTCAGTAAGTACTATTTCCACTACAGGGAGGGCGGACAAAATGGGTGATACACGACTTTCCATATTTTTACAATACAGCAGTGCATTTTAAATCAAGATTCTTCGCAAGCAACAAAAGAGGTCATTAGAAGGTAGGAAGATGACAACTCGACCGCGGCAGGGTATTGAGGAAATCACTGCAAAAAATTTTCCACGAGTGTCCTAACAATTCATAAATATGTTGGGTACCTCAAACCCGTCATCAAAAACCTGTGCGGCACTGACTTTAATGCGTTCTCTTCACGGTTACCTAAGAACCAATTGCACATCAAGATGCAACAGTATAGTTGCAAAAAGCAGTGAAAAAATGCTTGTTTGTTATTCTTGCCATTCACAGCTGATCAGAAACTTGTAAAGCGAAATGAAGGATATTGTGTATTTCAGTCGCAGTAATGCTGATTATATATGATGGTAATTGTATTTGAGAACCGCAATAAAAGATCAATGCAAGTAGTACAATGTCTTCGCATGTCGAACACTGTTTACTGCTATATCAAACACTGATTCACACATTCTATCTCCCACATTGCGAAATGGCACACTGTTTACAGCAAAACAGCACACCAACGCAAACACACCACAGGCAAACTGCTACCAGGGTCCCTGGAAGACGTGGAAATTACATGTGCTAATGACACTACAAATTTGGTGGCTCTTATCCTCCAGGAGCTCTTTGCGAGAATCATATGCCTTCAATAAAGTGCGTACCATATACACTGCCGAAGTGCAAACAATGCGATTCAAGAACACTGGGGCATGTTCTACCTTCACATAGGGGGAACTCGAAAGTCATTTGCAGGACCAAAGCACTGCTGTGACACTAACCTCGTGAAGCCTGTACAGCTTAAGCAGGGTATGGTTAAGGTTGAGTGTTAGTAAGAACAGAAATCCAAACTAGCCTCAGCTCCACCTCCCCCCCAAAAAAGAAGCATGATGCCGATTGTTACCCTCCAACCATTAAGTACACACTCTTGCCGAGCACTTTCGTGCTGCCCAAAAGCACTGTTTTGACATATACATAACTCGTGTACACCCGTAGGACACTGCGTTAATGGGCTCCCAACTAACAGACGTTTCCAAAAGATTCCATTCCTGGTACATTTCGAAAAGTGTAGTTGACCAAAATTAAAATACTGCAATTCATGCACTAGACGACAACCCAATTGGAAATCTGCACCACTGCGAAAATCATGCAATTCGGCTCTCTGATGAACTAAGCAACTGAATGTGAATGGTCAACAGCTCCTGGCTGGAACAATTGTATTGTGCCTGGTATCAGCATGGTGAGTCATTTCATTTTAAACGTTCAAGAGAAGATGAACAAGCTATCCAGAGATGGATTTTCCAGTAATAAGAAGATATTAATAAAGCAGTTCTCACAAGCTGCCTAAAAGGCCCCAATAATGTTTCGTTTATAGCTTTTTCAGCTTCCTCTTTGCTGATGACTTGGACTCTTTTACCTTGCTTAGGTATCTGTTTCTCATCCTCAGGTACCAAAGTAGGCAAATTCGAACGAACATCCTCAGGAACGCCTCACAGCAGTCCTTGCTGCAAAATGGTCCTTCTACGGCCTCTCTCATGATGCTCACTAGCTTCTCCGATACTGTGAAACGTCATTTATTGCTACAGAAAACAGCTGCTCCAACCTGGCCACATGGTGAAAGGCCATCTCAGTTGGCACAGCTAGTGTACCTAGTCTCTACTGCCGTGAACATCGTAAATACTTGATTTGACTAGGTGAGGTCTTGGCTCGGGGACTTTAGAAGTTGTCTACACGAGTCAGAAGCCTTACTCTTTAGGAACGTGTGTACCAGATACCCTGACACGTAACAAACTATGTTTGCTTCATGAACATCAAGTGAACGCAGGTCAGTTACGGAGAGATGTTCCGGAACATCCAGACTCGTACCGGCTGTGCTCTGGCTCTGGCCCTGGCCTGCGACATCTGACAGCGGTAGCCTTTTCAGCTCTGTTAACAGAACAGATGTGTCTTGCTCATACTTGCTGTTGTCGGATACTTTGAAGAGTGCCGACTACAATATGTTTGAGCCCAGCAGCAAGTTGGTATGCATTCGGCGTTTCATTGCAGCCGTGCTGCTGCTTGACAATTCCAAACAAATTTTCAAGCGGGTCCTGGTTGAGGTTACGTGTCAGTAGAAACTGAAACCCAAAAGAAGCTTGGAGCTCTGCCTAAAGCAAAACAATGGCCCTGACTGTCACCTACCAATTCCGTAAGGTTCTAGGCTGACAACCGGGCTCGAACTTCCGCGATTGAAACCAGAAAAAGCATGCAGTCAAGAACTTAACATGCTCAGTGGATGGAGACAGATTGTCTCATTTCTCTCTTGGATTCGAACACAGGGGGTGTTTATGGTGTCGAACAAATCATCCATCCGCTGTACAAACTCTGCTGTATCCACAGCCGTGGGGAGCAGCTCAATAAAGGCGACGAATGCCTGCATTTCTAAGTATAAACTCCTGCTTAACACCTGTGCTGCATACTTTACCTTCATGTTGCCAAAACGAGTTTCATAGATATGCCTAAAGGTAAATTTTGGCATGTACTTAACTTTAAGTGGGGCGTGGACACGTAGAGCTGCTTAATATGTTCCCAATTTACTACTTTTGTTCCAATCTTCAGTTTACGCTTCCTTAGGTTATTCCTTGTACATTTCAAAAGGTGAGGGGATCAAAAATGAAACGTATTTTCGTGCCATCTATTGTAAAGAATGGTCTTTCTGGGCGTTTTTGCCACGACACCATTGCTGCCTTCCTGATTAGAAATCAGTGCCTTCACGAAAAGACCGGACTCCTTAGAATTCCTGATCAATCTTTGAAGAAGGATCAAAAGTGGGCCAGAGCGAACACCTGCCTCCCCAGTCATGCAAGCAACCGGCTGAATCCATTTCTTTGCAATGCCCGACACTAGGACTAATAGTGCAGTGTTCGCCACATTCTTCTTCCTTTCTTACCCGGGGTCAGCATAACCATGAACGAGATCTTGCTTGGAATCATACTGCAAATTTCGTTTCAGTGATATTTCGTGAAAGATCAATGTGCAGGCTGTGTTGATCATTTCCCAATTCCCCCGCACGGGGCACCTTGAGTAATCTTGGTGACGGTGAGTGGCGACACCGCGTACCCCGAGCCCCCCATATTTAAGTTGTTACCTACCGTGGCTAGAGGTTGAAAGGTGAAGGGTTAGAAGCCGTGAACGGTGGCCGTCGGAGCCTTGGTCAAGCTCCGGCCGATGGGCTCCCTGCCTGTCTACCAGGCAGGGAGCTCCGGGACCTCTTTGACTACCAGGGTAAGGTCAAAGAAGAAAGTACCCCCGTCTCCCTCCTTTTATACAATGCTATATGGCATTTTCAAACCCCCCCCCCAAGACGTGATCGGCCCCCGAAAAGGGGCCGCACCGAAGTTTCTTTTCCACCACTTCCTGACTTGAGTCCTCTGAAACCGAACAACTATCCTCGCTTCATCGTGATGGAATCTGTAGACCAATCAAAACCTCTTGCTTCACAGTCAGTATTTCTCATTTCAAAGTTTCCTGACAGTATTGTTGGAGGGTCGTATAAGGCCAAAAAACATCGAACCGGTATAATTCTTGTCGAGGTCAGTAGCCAGGATCAGGCCAATAAACTTCTTGCTCAAACCAGCATCGCCGATCTGCCAATCCGAGTCACGCCCCACCGCAGCCTAAACAGCTCCCAGGTCGTGATTTCCGAGAATGACCTACTAAATGAATCTGAAGCTGACCTGCTGGAGGGCCTTCGTAGTCAGGGCGTAACAGCGGTCAGGCGCATAACCATCCGCAGAGACGATAAGCAAATACCGACAAAGCACCTCATCCTAACCTTTGATAAGTCCACCCTTCCAGAATTCATCAACGTTGGTTACATCCGATGTTCAGTCCGGCCGTACATCCCGAACCCGCGGCGCTGTTTCAAGTGCCAACGGTTCGGGCACGGCACAAACTCCTGTCGCGGCCGACTTACCTGCGGAAAATGCGCCCAGAACGACCACCCGTCCGACAACTGTAACGTTCAACAATTTCTTTGCGTAAACTGCCAGGGTCCACATGCGGCCTACTCCAGAAAATGTGAAAAGTTTAAATTACAAAAGAAAATCAACATCAAAGTCACCGAGAACATCACCTTCCCAGAGGCGCGAAAGAGGTTCGCTTCTTTCCCCCTAGGGAGGTACGCCGACGCAGCTCGCCGGGGGGCGGAGCGGCGTCTGGTTTCGGCGGGGACCCAGTACCGCGAGTCGGACTTGGTCCCACCCGCGCCCCCCCCTGGGTTGCCCCTGGCAGCCAAACCGGCCTCCGCACCGCTCGCTCACCCAGCAGTGGCTGTGGTGGCAACAACGTCTGTTGGGAATGCCGCTGCATCCACTGCTTCCTCTCCACCGGCCCAAAGCACACGTAAGGGCACGGAGATGGAGACGGAGGCAGTCGCAGCGACCCCCTACCCCGCCTCACTGCCTTGGCCATCTGTGGTGCTCCCCACGCCTTCGGCACTGGCAGCGCAGGCAAAGAACACCCGAAAGGGTACCACGTCAAGGGGTCCCAGTCCGCTGGGCACCCCCGTGCCTTCAGATGACGACATGGACGTCGAGCCCTTCCGGCTTTCATCGCAGCGTAAGGAACGGGCTGCGACGTCCAGGTCAGTAGAGAAGGCCAGAAATCCCCTCCCAAGAGTCCAAGCCCCGAAATACCCCACAAAAATATTCACACTCCAGTAGCTCTAACACATCATAATGGGAAGAGAAAACATAGTTCAATGGAACTGCAGAGGCCTTCTGAATAATCTTGACGACGTGCATGAGATTCTGCATGCCAACCAGCCAAGTTTAATGTGTGTCCAGGAAACACATCTGAATTCCAAACCCACAAATTTCTTGAATAGTTACCTGGTATACAGGAAAGACAGGGATGGCTGCACACACTCTTCTGGCGGTGTGGCCATAATCGCCCGCAAATCCTTAGCATGCCACCCTGTCACCTTGAACACCGTCCTTGAGGCTGTAGCCGTCCGCACAATAGTTTTTAATAGGTTGATAACGGTATGCCCCATCTACATCTCTCCTGATCCTGCACTTCTGAGCTGACTTTGAGGCGCTGGTCGACCAGCTTGCTGAACCGTACATCTTAACAGGCTACTTTAATGCACACAATTCTCTTTGGGGCTCTTCTCGCACGGATGCCCGAGGTCACCTGATAGAGAAATTTTTAACATCCTCTGGAGCATGCCTTTTCAACAAGAAACAGCCTACATACCATAACACAGGACACAATACATACTCATATCTTGACTTGGCTATTGGTTCGGCAATTCTCCCTCCATGTCTTGAGTGGGGAGTGGGCACTGACCCATATGGCAGTGACCACTTCTCCACTTCACTAACTTATATAGGTAAAGGCCCAAGCAGTTCATCTTCCCATAATAGGTTCAATGAAGCACGAGCTAACTGGAACACATTTACAGAGACATCGAAACTACAACACACATCCATAGGACACCTACACGTTGAAGAAGCTACCCAACTCCTCACGGCGCATATCCTCGACGCCGCCGAAAAGTCCATTCCCCACGCCTCTGGTGCCCCGTGCAACCAGAGGAGGCCGTGGTGGAATGAGGACTGCAGGCGGGCGGGAGAGGCCCAGAACAAGGCGTGGGGTATCCTTCGTCGGTACCCCACGTCGGGAAACCTCCTCTTGTTCAAACGGGCAAAGGCGCTCTGAACAGACACTCTGAAAGTATGGACACGAATACGGAAACTCAAGGGACAACAAACACACAGCCTGCCTCTGGTCAGCACAACAGGGGATACACTCAAAGACCAGGCTGACACACTCGCACAACACTTCCAACACGTTTCCAGTTCAGCACACTACACAAACACTTTCATTAAACACAAACTCGTGGCCGAAAAGAAGCATTTACATGGCAATGACAGGTCAGCTCTCAGTTTACACTTAATGAGCTGAGGGGTTCTCTGAGCACGTGTAAACCCTCAGCTCCAGGCCCAGACAACATTACATATACAATGATACAGAACTTACACACAGACACTCTTGTAACACTTCTTCACCTTTTCAACAAGATATGGCTTTCGGGGCACATTCCAAAGTCTTAGAGGGATGCCATAGTTGTAGCATTCTTGAAAGAAGGGAAGGACCCTACTTATCCCGCTAGCTATCGACCCATTGCCCTGACCAGCTGCCTGTGCAAGCTTCTCGAGAAGATGATAAACCGGAGGCTTGTATACTTTTTGGAGTACAACGGTCTTCTCGAGAGCTGCCAGGCAGGCTTCAGGGCGGGGAGATCCACAAACGATCAACTTGTGGCACTAGAGTCAGATATTAAGGATGCCTTCATTCACAAACAGCTCTGTTTAACTGTGTTTTTCGACCTAGAAAAGGCCTATGACACCGCTTGGCGTTATGGGATCCTTACTGATCTGAAGTCATTCGGTGTTTCTAGTAATATGTTTAACACCCTTGCTAGTTATTTGTCGGAGAGAACCTTTCGCGTCAGAGTTGGTTCTGCCCTGTCAGAGGTACACGTGCAAGAAAACGGCGTTCCGCACTCTCTGCACTCTCTTCATAGTAAAAATGAACTCCCTTGGGAAGGCACTGCCGGCTACAATTTCTTACTCCATGTATGTAGATGACGTGCAGATATCTTTTAAATCATGTAATATGTCAATATCCGAACGCCAGGTCCAGCTCGGCGTCAAGAAACTTGCCAGCTGGGCAGACAAGAATGATTTTAAATTGAATCCTGTAAAAAGCTCCTGCGTTGTGTTCTCTAGGAAGCGCGGGGTCCATATGGACCCAGACATTACTCTTAATGGCGTGTCGCTTCCTGTGAACAAGGAGCACAAGTTTTTAGGTGTTGTGTTTGACCACAAACTCACATTCATCCCACATATCAGGAAACTTAAGCATAAATGTATGAAAATAATGAACATCATTAAGGTTCTGTCCCACCAATCCCATGGGGCTGACAAAGAACTCCTACTACGGCTCTATAATGCTAAAATACGGAGGTAACTTCTTTTATCCGCCTAAGAAGCCGTAGAACCAAGGGAGGGTGAACCTTGTAAAAAGAAAAAAAGTGGTAGTAATTCCGTATAAGCATAAATTGTCACATGGGCTCAAAAATGTAGCTGGTAGATTTGGTATAAATATTTTTTCAGCACCCATTAAGATGGGAAAAATTTGTTGTCGAATAGAAAGAAAATTGGCAGAATCTGATATTGCAGTTAAAAAGAAATGCTCTGTTAAGCACAGGTCCCCTCTAGTCGAGTGTAAAACGGGGGTGGTCTATCAAATTCCGTTTAATTGTGGCCACGTATATGTTGGGCAAACCGGTCGTTGCATTAATATAAGTTTACTAGAGCACAAAAACGCACTAAAAAACAAGAAAGATTCACATGTCACCAGACACTGTTCCGAGCATGGGTGTTTTCCGCTTTTTCATGACACCACCATCCTTTCGGTTCACACTAATCAGATCACTAGGGAAGTTATCGAAGCATTTCACATTAGAAAAAGAGGCGATATCTGCATAAGTGAGCCGTCGATAGCATTACATGAAAAAGAATTCTTATTTCTAGATAAGTCCGTGACTTAGAGTTTGGTGTTACTTTGTAGTGATAATCTTGATGTGCGTCATGTTGTGAGCGCACGTGGGTTTTGGGAACATAGTATATATGCGTGTTGCAGTTTATTAAAAATAGTTGTGAGTACAGCGTCGTCCTGTCGTCTTTCTCTCCTAGTGTCCCCGTTTTTTTTACGCTGTTTCATCAAGATGATACATAACCAGTACCAACTCGCCCAAATGTTGATCCTTCTGCAGTCCTTTACGTGTACCCGCTCTCAGCAAAATAGAGGGAGGGGGGCAAGCAGTACGCTAAGATAGCAACGCCGTATCCGCGGAGCAAGATAAACAGGAGCGCCGACTTCGCTCTCTCCTGCGGGCTCTTAATGTCCATCACTCGAGGAGCGCAATGTAGATGGCGCAGCGAATGGTCCGGCGGCTAAGCGGCCGGCGTTCCCCGTGCGCCGGCGGGCGCGTTGGCGGGACGCATTCCGTCGGCTTTTGTCGTCTGCTTCGGGGACGGTAGTTCTGGGCACGGAGTGCTTTGGGCCTGCGTTGGCGCCGTTTCGCGTTCATCGCGCTCCTCCTTCGCACGGCTTGATTAACTTGTTCGACAGCACCTTCTGGGTAACCCGAACCCGAAGGAATTGAGTGGTCGTACGGCACGGCAAAGATGCGTTAAGGATTGGTTTGCATGGCGGGAAAACAAAATGTAGAGCGCCACATATAGACATATGGCTGCTATACAAACAATACCTTTTGCGCAGTGCTTGCCGAAAATGTGACTCCGTTTTGTAAATTTGTGAACACCAATTCGGCTGTGTTTTAACAGGTTTTACAAAAGGCGAAAGGAGCAACTGGTTCTGATCACTAGCGATTATAAAAGTTGATTCAGCTTTCTCGCCGTCCTCCAACTTACGTCCAAAACAGAGTGTGCCTAGAGCACGAACCGGCACTCACACGCTCATCAGAAAATAACAGAAACGCGATAACATCACCCGCGACTGCCCGCGACGTAGCAATCTGCTCAAGATCGAGGCCCTGACAGTGCGGTCTTTTAACAAGCCTTCATTTCGCGATATTTGAATTCGTCCGGACCCTATATCTCTGTGGTGATGATTCGCCAAAAGAAAAGGTTTGACGAGCCGGTTGTTTTGCTGGTCAGCCGCTTAAAGAAAAAAAAAACGTAGGGAACCCTCGTAGGCCCAAAATTGCAGCCATACAAATCGCAGCATTTTATTTGGAGTGCACGGCGTTATCGACGAGATAACACGACCGTAGAGCGACAGTGAACATCGGGCGGTAAGTTGCCGTATGAGTTACAATGAAGGTTGCGTTTGATATTCTTGGGTGCCTTATCAAGATGACAGTGTTTTTGTACACTTATTACAACAGGGCAGCCGTTCAATTCAGTCATTGGCACAGAAATGCGTGTCTCATTGCCGTTTGCCGATGGAGACTCCGGGCGACCCTTGTAAGCATTGTTCGTGCGCAGAAGCGGCATAAATAATTAAACAGGCGGCCGCAGAGCGGGCTAACAACAGAGGGTAATTTTTGCGCTGCATCGGTTTGTCGTAAGCAGAATCACGCTAGACTGCATGTTGTGGCGTTTCATATTACTCTTGCTCATTATTTGGTGTTTCTAAAGTCGTCGTCGTTCAGTTGCGTCTTACATCTGCTGGGTTAGTACAATATTTTTAGCGGGTCTTCATAATGTCCGAATAAACGCCCCCCGATAGGGAATAAGCGATCGCCATGTATGCGGTGGCGTGCGATCATGTGCGCCGTCTATTCCGGCTGCTAGCGGGTGTTTAAATTCCGCGCGTGCGGGCATTCCTCCTGCATAGTAGGACAGGCATACGACAGACGTCGTTGCGAAAGAAACGACGCCTCTGCGGAGAGCGAAGAAGGGAAGAGCCATGTACACAGGCACAGCGACGAGAGGGCAAACGAAGGAGGAAGAGAGCAAAGGGAAAGCTGGGCGGCCGGCGGCGCGTGGACGTTATCGGCCTGAGCAAAAGAATTTTTCTGGGCCACAGTCGGCGCTCCTCTTTATATCTTGCTCCGTGGCCGTATCTATGACAAGTGCTGGCATAGTGAAGGAGGGCTACGTCGTCATTGTTTTCTAGCCGTGCCCGCATCGCCGGCTCAATTGCAGTGTTTCCATTTCTTCCACTCGGAAACGGCTTACTGCGTCTGCGTCGGCAGTAAAATAGGAGGGGTGTAGCACGCTTCCCCATGTCGCATTTCCCCCGTCGCAGTTTTCCCGCCCTGCTTCCCTCGTGTCTCAAAATTCCACTGTCCATAATCCCTGTCTTTCAACCCACGTGTTGCTCATCCCCCTGCCGCGAAAGCCCTCTCCTCGAGCTGGAGAGGGGAGCGACCCTTTTAGTGGGAACAGGCAGGGGAGCTCGCCTGGCATTGTGCGAGCTCGGTCCACCTGGAAGAAAAAGACGGCCGTGCCTCCCCGCTGCAAATAAATTAAAAACGAACTGCATCAGAAGAATAAAGTGTTTGTCCATGGCGAAATTTAAATGCTTCGGTCCGGCCGGGTCGTCAGTGTTAGGCCTGGTAAAGAGAAGGGATAGTTAGGTTTTCTGTAATAGCATAGAGGCCGCTGCGGCGGCTTTTCTGATGGAGGTCAAAACCAAAACGCCCGTGTGTACGAGATTTCCGCACATGTTAAAGATCCCCAGGAGGTGAAAATTAATCCGGAGCCCTTCACTACGGCGCGCCTCCTCGCCTCCGTCGCGTCGGTGCGTGAAACCTATGATAGCATGGAACTTACACGTTGACGACGCGGCCTAAATACGGGCTGATTGCTAAGCTCCCCCCCCCCCCATCAGTTATAGCGGGGGAGCACTCATTGTACGTCCCCGCGCACGCATTGTGCGCTGTGCGCCCCACGGCAGCCACTGCCCCGTTGTTCGTCTTGGCGCGCCAACAAAAGCCGACCCAACCTTCGTTTTCGCTGAGGAGAGGAAGGAGGTCGAGGGGACACGAGAGGGGGCAATTGCTAACATGTGCATATGAGTGGAGGGATTTTGAACACGATGGGAAATAGGCAGTTTATTTTGAGAGTGGGATTTTGAGACAGGCAAAACAGGCTCGGGTTGTTTCGTGGTCCACCCAATAGGAGACGTGACACGCAAACGTCACCATCACCCGGTTCCCGATCATCATCGCTTTCACGAGAGGTGCGGGTGGGAAACAATGCTCCTGTAAGCAACAATTTTTTTAGTCTATTTGACATTGTGGTTGGCACAGGGAAGATAGGACTTTATTTCCTAGTAGCAACCCCTAATTTTAAATTGCTTCAACAGCTTTGCTTTCCAAACACATTCACAGGCTGGATTGGCGTGCAATTTTTTTTTTTTGCTTTTTTGGGCGCCGCGGGATCAGGGCCTGAGAATATCTGTAAAAGTGCGTATGCATACGTGCTTGTGATGTTGCAAAACAGAATGATCGTCATTCAGCGGACCCAATGGGTAGTTGTCTTAGTCAAGTTCGTTGTACGTAGGGCCCGCACAACGTACACGGAAGGTAAACATTTCGCTACGATCTGTCTGGTTGGGAAGTTACAAATAAAAAGGTATAATTGCACTTCAAACAGTGATGCAGTATACGGAGAACCCCACGTTTCACAACCAGCTTTCTTTCCCAGTGGTGACTGGGGCCAGGTGCTGGGGCGTCTAATAGCCTTTCAATGCGTTAGGTATCTCACAAAGCCCCTCTCTATGGAGCACACCCCGTGCGTGTAGACAAAAGTTACGAGTTCCAAAGTAGCAATTTATGTATGGTGAAGTTCCCTGAATGTGCCACCGCTCAAGTAAAAGCCTCCTCCTCCAGCTTTATTTCGTTCTCGATGATGGCCGTCCCGACGAAGTCTATTCTGTGGCCGTATGCCTGGCAGTACTTAGCTACACATGCACCATGAGCTGGCCCAATCGCTTTTGTGCACAACAACCCCCCCCCCCCCCCGAAAATCCGCTGTGGACAAAGTAACCAGTATCGTTGGCGCCTGTCGCCACCATGGAGCAACAAGCTTGGTGGTTACACCATTCCGCGCTTCGTGGTCATGCCGACGGCGCCCCATCTCCAGGAATCGCTTTGTTCCCATCAGATCGCCCATTCGGCAATTAGCTTTACACGTCGGGCATATCATGGACACCCGGCACATACCTGGCTTTCTTCCATTATAGGAAGAGAAAAATTGAATAGACTGGTTTGACGAGAGCCGGGACAGTCATATTCAAGTTTTGGACGTCCAGTTTACACAATGAGGCAGCGCAAGTGACACCCCCCTCTCTCTTACAAGGGAGCTGGTAGCCGGCGGTGCTCAGCCGTCCCGTCCCTCCCCTTTAGTGACGCCATTGTAAGTGTGATCGTTGGTTAGTTTTGAAGTAGAAGGCGAGATTGATAGAGAAAATAATTAAAAGGGGTTACACACGCGCTTAAAGCAAGCTCGGTTACTTTCTTTTTTTTTGTTTTCGCGGCGGTTTGGCGGAGAGGGAGGGGAAGGAGAGATAGGAATGGACTAAAGCAGCAGCGTCTTGCAGCGTTGTGTGAAGTGTGAAGCGAATGCAAAGCGCTGCGGTAACACCTAAAGTATTACGGTTGTTACTATGAATGTTGAAATAAAAAAAGGTGAACGGGAGTAAATAACAACGTTAATTTTTGACATCTACTACCAAAATGGGGTTTTACGCGCTGATGCTCCGCCTCGGTTTAGCGTTCGTTTCCGTGACCAGCGGCTCAAACAAAACTCTCGAACTTGAAAACATATATCAACTGACGAAATTACGATATTAAAACTGAAATGTTAAAAGATTGCCTGTGACAGCCCGTGCACCGAAATGTCCGCACCGAGGCATCCTGCACCGAAACGTCCGTGCAACCCCCAAGAAGTACGTGCACCAAATTATCTGTGCACCCAAATGTCCGCAGCGAAATCTCCAGATAACAATTAGAGGTAGAACTTCCGCGAAACCAACATTTTTCTGGATGTGCAGGGCGTTACACGGTTCGTCATTTTCCGTAATTAAGTGATATTCTTCTGTTTTTTTTTTGTTTTTCCAAATTTCTTTCGACCAATTATACCATATACGCTATTATAACGATTACACGAGAAACTTTCGTGAACTCTGCAATATTGTTGGAAACGCTGGGCGGCATACCATTTGCCATTTTCCGTAATTTTTTTTTTATTTTCTTTTCGTTCTTTTCGTCATCCACACCACCTAAAAAACAACCAATCAATTATTCGAAAATGTCTCCCGATAACTCGGATTAAAATTTTTAATCGATGATCAGCACTGGCATTCATCCATCCATCCATCCATTCGGTTACACATCGTCCATCGATTAATCTATCAAACCGTCTGTCCGTCCATCCGCCCGTACGTCCATTCTGTATGTGTACCCAGTTTCCTTTGCTAGATATTACCCTCCTGAAGAGTTCACTTCTGGCCTATACATGAATAATAAAGCATCCCATCTCTTCCTCAACCCTTTAGCTCAAACCCAAAGCAATAAAATCAAAACCGTAACTATGTTGAGATATGGGTAACTTGAAGGGGAACATGGTGACCAGAGCATTGGACCATTTTTTCCTAGCTTGTCACTGGGGCCATTTTTTTCCGTTTCGGACGAACTCAGTTACAGAAAAAAATGACGGTTTAGAAGGCTGAGATACCTCCCCCTATTAAAACAACTTTAAACGAAAAACGAAAAAAAAAAAAACAAGAGCAACGGGAAACATAGATATCCCTTTCTGGGATGGCAGGAGCTCTATCTGTAGAGGCAGTTTGTCCTGCAAGACAAGAAAGACAAACTATGATAAACTTAAAGCCCTCAGTTGCTGATATATCTGTTTCACACATGCGACACGAGGTGTACTTGAATCACTGTCATCTGTAGGTCTAGGAGTTCCTTGCCTGGGAGTGGACAGGGAATCCTCTGTAGAAATAAAATATGCGTAACTTATAGATCTGAACGTCCCTGCTTTACGAAGACCATTGTTTAATATGCGCTAATACATATCGAGCCAAATCTGTCATATTACAATGAATGAAAAAGGTTGAAACGGACCTGAAGCAAGGGACGAGGGAAAGCAGACCGGCAACTCTGGGTACAACTGCCGGGCAGATGATGGTTGCTTCCGTCCCCTCTTCTGCGACGGCGAGTCCGATTCAGAAACAGACTCAAAGCGGTTCGGCCTTCGCACCTTCCGACGTTGATTCAATTCGTCTTCCGTGGATGACAAATTCGATGTGAACTGTGAGCGATGAAGTTTTTTCCTCGTGGTTTCGTATGAAGCTGGAAACCTAAAAACAAAACAAAAAAGCATTTGTGGTGAATTTGTGTGCAACGAAAACCGGTCAAACAAAGTAAAGGGCAGCCCATTATATCAATTACTTAGTCAATACATCATTTTCTACACGCATAACACGTTTGATAGCATCGTGCCTATTTTTATCTTATGCATGTTACGCTTTCTGCGACAATATTGTGGCTTTTGCTCTCAATATTGGGATCTAGCGTTTCACATTTCGGCCTTGTTTTTGGTAAGATTAAAACTGTTTTCACAACCCATCATATTGCCACAGAGAAAGGAAAACGAGTGCGAAAATTTGCATTGCTCCTTCTCTCGCTCTCAGCGTAACACATTGGCATAACGAACGCACTCGATCACAGAAACTGGAAAAATTGAGGTTAGGCTTAACCTCCCTTTCTCTTGCATCGGGGGAAAGCAGGCACCATTGATGTTCTTTTGTTATAGACAAACATTGTTCTCATGGCACCGCGGAACGATGCAGGCCTGTCAAGTGGGCAAGTTTGCTCTTGCAGATAAGAGGGCATCTTGAAAGCAGCTGAAAAAGACCATCTAAATCTAGCTGGGGTGCATGCTTTCATTTTGCAGACGTGCGATCACTCTCTACATCTAAACGGAGTGTTTGGGTGAAAGGAGGGGGGGGGGGGGAGAAAAGGCGTAAGAAAAGGGTGTACATGCCCAGGCGCCTTTGCATTAACATTGGGTTCGCGCTTACGCAATCGAGACGATATCACACCGCACACTCGGGAATACAAATGGGAGGTACTGGGAGCAGCCATATTTGGCGTTTATAAAGGTTTGAGTTAGCGCAAGCGGCGCACATGAAAATACCAGGCGCCGGCTTTGAGCGCGTGCCGCACGCGCGTAAACTTCACGCGTGTGCCGGCTTCGGGCACACCGCGCTTCTCAGAAATGGCATTGCCCCGCTCGCGAGCAGCGGCGAGCTGCCCTGCAGAGCGAAAACATCCAATTTATTTCTACTTCTCAGGTTTAGTTTCTTTGCGTCCGCAAAAATCTCATGAAGTTGCAGTAAATGAAGCCCACTCAAAGCAAAGACAACTCAAAATCTCAAGTCACAAACGTGTTTACAACTTACCGAAGACACCTTTCGCTTCCACCGAGGATTGTGGCCATCCTTCCTGTTGTTTGGCAACGTCCTTAAACAGCCCTTTATGCTCTCTGGCTTCGCTTTAGGCCAGCAGTACATTTGCGTGCGATTTGGAGGTAATAGTGCGAGCGTCGACCCACCACGACGATAACGCCCCCGCGCGGATAGTTTTAATGCGCCTGGTTCCTAGCATACGCATTCGTCTTTCCCTCAGTAGCTGTTTATTCAAGCAGCCATCACTCCCGCCAAAAAACCAGTAATTCCTTCCCCTTTTTTTTATCGCGCACGCAGTGACGACGTCCCACTAGTATCTTACAGAACGTCTTGAAAAAGTGTGTACAAACACATTGTCGGAAATACTGCGTACTTATAGTAATGGGTACTAGCGCTGCTCACGATAACCAAGAAGAAAGCGCACACGTGATTACAACCACCGAATCACCACAAAGTGGAAAGGCTGGTTTAGTAGCTGCGGGAGGGATGACAGCTTGCAGGAATAGCGACCGATGGAGAGGAGAATGCATAAACTAGGTCACAGGTGCGCGGGAAAATGCCGCGCGAGGGGCGTTAACGTCTTTATCGGTCGAAGCTCGCGCGATTACCTTCAAATCGCACGCGACTGTACATATCGTCAGACACCCATGCTGCACGCACCACTTCAACTTCCAAGCTCTGTGTGAACTCCAAGATAAGGAACAGCAACTAAAGAAAGGAAACCAGCCTACGGGAATTTACAGCATTTACCTTATCAGACTTTATACAGCTAACACTATATACACGGCACACATTCGCGTAAAATTGTTCATTTTAAACCCCGTTATCTAAATCCTTCACAGTTTAAGTTACCAACAGAACAGCAATTTTTTTGAACTGCCTCGACTGAGTCGATTAGATATGCTTGGTATGGGCTCCACATTGCAGGCGCACATTCCAATTTAGACCGGATAAGAGACTTGTACGCCTGCGGTTTCACCTTCTTTGGGGCGTGCTGCGGGTGACATTTCAGAAATCCTAAAGATTTGTTCGCAGATGATCTATTGTAAGTGCAGGCGCTAGTTAAGATCGTTGCTTAGGGTGACACCGAGGTACTTTTATGATTGCACTTGTTTGAAGGCGACGTTAGAAATTAGGTACGGGAACAGAAAGCGGTTGTGGCGGCGGTAAAATTACACTGTTTTGCATTTGTTAGGATTAAGTTTCATAAGCCAGCGGTCACACCATTCTTGTACGTGGTTAAGGTCATCTTGGATAGTGGATTGATCATTGGGGTTAGTGATTAGGCGATAGATTACACAGTCGTCGGCCAACAAACGTATTCTGGAGGATGCGAAGCTAGGTCATTATTCGGAAATAAAAAGGGAAGAGGCCCGAGAACGGGGCCTTGTGGGACACCTGATGTTACTGTAGGAGGACTAGGGTATACACTGCATCGAGGGAAACGAACTGGGGTGCGGTTAGTAAGAAATTCTTCAATCCAAGTTATAATGTCAGTATGTAAATTCAACGATTTAAACTTTATTACCAGTCGCTTATGAGGTACCCTGTCAAACGCTTTCGAGAAATTCAGAAATTTTGCGTCAGTCTGCTGGGTAGTATTAAGACGTATGCAGACCCTGGACAAAAAGGGCTAATTGGGTTTCACAAGATTAATCCTTCCGGAACCCATGCTGAGGAAGATGGAAGTAGTAACTGTTTGCGTCAAGAAAGTCGGTGATTTGGGAGTAGATGAGGTGTTCCATGATTTTGAAGGGTACACTTGTTAGGAAGATGAGGGTCATAATTTGAAGTCAGGAGTGCCTTCCCCACCTTCCAATACAGCGGTAAGTAGCCTGTGCAAATGGAATATGAGAATATTAGCGAGAAAATCATTGCAGAAATGTATTTGGTGTTTTTAGGAATTTCAAAGTTGAGGTCTTTCACACCTGCTGCAGAAGACAGTTTTACTTTATCAATAACAGGCAATATACCCGCTTGGATAAAGGTTATAAGCGGCATACAAGGCAGAATAAAATTCGTTAACGCATGGTATGGCATGTTGGTTTCTTTGGTAAAACCGATGAAAAAGGCGGTATTGAACAATCAATGCTGTCGGCATCACTCATACCGTATGTACTCGCATAATGATCGCACACGCGTAATGATCGCACCCTTGAAGTTCGTCGTCAAAATAACAATTTTTTTTATTTCCCGCGCAATGATGGCACACTGAACTTGCCGCAGCCATATGACGTGTGTCTGCCAAGTCCTGCTGACGATGGTCGTGCTTACCTAAGTTTCCTCCTCTTTCAAAGCGGACATGGCTATGTCATTGCCGTAGACTTGCCGATATTAGCGATATCGGCACGCATCAGTTCGTTATTGGTGCGAAAGAAACTCGCACTAAATTCACATAATGTACTCACAAGACAAAGAAGAAAACGCGCTCAGGCTGCGTCGGCAGCCGTGTCCCGCACTGGGACAGCAGCAGCCACTTATTGGTCCACCTCTTCTCACCTCGCAGCAAACTTGTTTCAGCGCGTTCCGTAATTAATAAAAAAAAACTACATTTTGAGTCACTTTTCACAATTTCCACACACCAAGTAATGAATTGTCACGCCAAACCCCTAAATATAATTATTTTTCTCCTTATGCTTTTCTTCCCAGAGAATATCTATGGTGTAGGCTTCGTCCAGGGCTTTTTCCGAAATTGCTAATGGCGGCAGCTGTCATTTCCCCGGTAATTAAAATAAAAATGTACGAAAGTTTTGAAAGGGGCTTGAATACAAAAGAATAAGAAATCCGCCGAACGGAAGCAAATGTTCGTTTTGTTGTGCTCCCGAAGCTAGCATAGCCAATATAGTCTCAAATAAGATCTGCCTGAATATATTTGAAAATTACCGCAATTATTGTCAACTCGCTAATTAAAGGTGATTACGGTACCTGCATCAAGTGCTTACAACGCTGCATAGCACAAGTAAACCCCGAAAAGAAACGCAGGAGGACCCGTATTTTTGTGTACTTGAATAAGTCGTGTACTACAGCTGCGGAAAATACTGTGTACTGCAGCGACACAACTAGCGTAACCAGTGTTCGTACTTTTGAAGACTCAAATAACGAAACCCTCGCTTACTGTCTTTCACCACCAATGACCAATCGAAGTGGCCTAGTGTGCGCATTTCGGCCCAACATGAATAAAAAATGAACACTTCCCAACATAAACTAAAAAAGGCACAACACGCAAGGCGGGAATGGCGTTTCGCAATCCGGAATGTCCTCGCGCAGATCCCATTTCTGATTAAAATTGAATGCTCGGACACTTCATTTATCAAATTGCACCCAAGGTCACTTCGCTAGGTCATTCTGGTGCATTGCGGTGAAGACAACCTACGGTGGCTTCTTAAAGTGCGGAATGGACGTTAGTAAGAATATTCGTTGAACTATGCATGCAGCATGCCATTGGCTAAACACGTGACTACTAAGATTGACATGCGCACACATTAAAGAATAGAAAACATGCTTATAACTACAAAAAAGTGAAAACAAGGGGTTTCATAATGCAAGGCACTCGATACAGGAAAACAGCCGCCACGCATATACAATTCTACTTGAAAGACAATCAAGTTTTAACTGTTTATAAAGATCGCGGTTCTGCTGCGGTAGGTCCTAGGAAACGAGGGAAAATGTAGATTGTTGCTAAAAATACTGTAGCTGGCTGCGAGATGGCTCCACAAACGACTGCTTGGTCGCTCGTATGCATGCAAGCTCCACGAATATTAGGATCGTTGTTTTTTCGATACCGAAACGCAACGATTTTGCTTTGTATGTCTGTCTGTCCCTTGATTCCACCGCCCGACAAAAAGTAGACTCAAAGTTTCTACAGGAAATGTATACGGGAAAGATCGTTCCAAACTTACCGACCAAGATACTAACTTTAGCAGCAGAAAGGGAACAGCGGGAATGTTAGAGGCAAGATGTCAGTGCATCTTATGTTACTCTCGTGTTGCGCTACACCGCGTTCACCTGCCCGTGGATAACGTATACACAAGGCGATGCAAGGATAAACCATGGCTCAGATAATTTTTGGAAAACCTCCACAGGTTTTACTGGTTTTCGAAAAATTAGAGAAACCTTCAGTTCGAGAAATCACTGGCGTATCTCCATTCATCCAACGGCCTTGCAACATGATTGGACAGGATTTGCAGATTCGGCATGGTGACTCTGCAGGAACAAGGGTAGTTTGTTTCCTTTCCCCAAAACGTCTGAGGAATGCAACCACCTTCCCCACCACATTGTGTATTGAAGATCCCGCATCATTCAAGAATGCACTTTCTATACATGTAATGCTGTAACCTGGTTTCCGGAAATATGCTGATGTTTACATACTGCCTGTACTTCTACACTGTAACCTGTTTTCTTGCAGTGTACCCACCCCTCTGTAACGCCGTAAAGGCCCTGAGGGTACTGTAATAATAAATAAATAAATAAATAAATAAATAAATAAATAAATAATACACAAATATAATATAATATAATATAAATAAACAAAAAGCTGTCGTTTGCGCAGGCACAAATTATGATGGTAGTGTTTTTTTGTTGACCGTACTAAATGTATTAAACTGTCCACAAAATCACCAGTCTGCAGTGACACCTGAGTCATCGGTATGTATGAAATTTGCGGCAACAAATTTCTTCATCAGGTGTATGCTTTCTGGACCCCGGGGTCAGAGCAGCCCAACGCCGCCTCCCATTGATCAACATAGGGGATTCGGAGTAAGGGGTTTTGAGGGCACGCCCACATAGCGGGGCAGATGGTGTCGACATCTCCGCAGTGGGGGCATAAGGGTGATGGGTACTGATCGGGGTATATGCGATAAAGGCTGGCGCGCCACGGAAGGGTATTAGTTTGAAGGAGCCGCCACAAGCGTTCTTCCTTAGGCGAAAGTGAGGAGTGGGCTGGGGGGTATTTCTGGCGGAGGAGGCGGTAATGCGCGGTGATAGCCGCGTACGTAATAAGGCTATCTCGAGTGGATTGCGCTCCGTGGTTAGGGGTAACCGAAGGGCCTGCTCGGACAGTAAGATCTCGAGCTCCTGTATGGGCCGTCTCGTTACCTCCTAAGCCGGTGTGGGCGGGAGGCCACACGAGCTCCACGCGCGTTTTTTTTAAAGGAGGGAGGGGGGGGGGGTTGTGCAGAAGAATTTTGAAAGCTTTGCCTGATATGCGCCCTCGGGCAAAGTTCCGTATAGCAGATTGAGAATCGGACAAGATGACTTTTGGGGTAGTACTCTGAGAAAGGGCTAGCGCTATTGCCGCCTCTTCCGCCTGAGTAGGTAAGTGGGTGCGGATGGTGAGAGATGTGAGGGGGGGGAGTTAGGACTGTTGATGACCACCGAGGCATAGGCTGTGTGGTTTTGCTAGCTAGCGGCATCCACATAGTGGGTTGTCGGTTTGATAGGGTATTTTTCTGCCAGGTAACGAGCGCGTTGTTCCCTTCGAGCGACGTGGTTTGTGGGGTGCATGTTGCGGGGAAGCGGCCGGGTTAGGATATTGTCTCGAATGGTAGGGGAATCGGGTGGGCATAATTAGTAAAGATTGGGATGCGGATGTGTAATCGGCGGAGAATTGTTAGTCTCGCAGGGGACGATGCTAGACGGGAGTATTGATTCATTAGATGGGCCTCAATAAGTTCCTCAGCGGTATTGTGGATACCAAGTTGTTCCTATTTGGCAGTGGAAGTGCTGTGAGGTACCTGCAGGGTGACTCGGTAGACCTTACGCAACAGGCAGTTTACTTTGTCGAGTTCTGCACGGGTGGGATTGAGGTACGGGAGGGCATAGTTTGAGAGAATATGGATGAACCGTGGACCCTTCTTTTTATGCGATGCAATCCTGCCATGGGCAATTTTGACGCAACTCCACGTACAAGTAAAATTCCCATGCCGTTCCCTCTCAGAGTGAGAGCAGAAGCTTCTGAGCTAGCAGTGTCATTTTCATATATCCACAAGACAGCGATCATTGATTTTATTGCACCATGGCAAGCCAGTGATGTTTCTTGTAACTGTCCTTTGTGCAGTTCGACAAAAACAGGGCACCAAGGGCAGCTATTATGCAGCATTTTCTCTTTCTGCAGGATAAGTACCAGTGTGCAGAGTTTTACTCCGACGCATCAAAGACAGCTGATGCTGTGTCTTGTGCTGCGCATGGACTGAACTTTAACGTGGCAAAAAGAATGAACTCCCACAACAGCATTTTTACAGCTGAAGCACACGACATTTTACTTATTTTAGACCACATTGTCCAACATCAAATTCCAAAGTCCATAGTTTTTACAGATTCTCTTAGTGTTGTACGTGCACTTTTGTCTAGAACACGCTCAAAAAATTATGGAATCAATCTTGTTTTTAAGGGCCTTATGGCGGCATACGCATCAAGTCTTGAAATAACAATATGTTGGGTTCCTGGCCATTGTGGAATTGCCGGGAATGAAACCGCAGATGAAATAGCCACTGCTGCTACACTCTTGAATTCAGTGGGCATAGCAACACTGCCGTACACAGATATAAAGCCACACATCAGACACCAACTTCACAACACGTGGCAAACACACTGGAGTGAACAGACAGATAACAAGTTACATGTAATAAAACCTCACTTGGGACCATACGCTACTGACTCACACAACAGGCACATTGAAGTTACCTTAGCTAGATTGCGGATGGGCCATACCCATATAACGCACTCGCACCTGCTCACGGGATCTCCAAGACCCCTGTGTAGCAGGTGTGGGGAGGGCCTATCCGTAGTCCACATCCTAATCACATGCAAGGCACTCGACACAACAAGACACAGACACTTCAAGGAACTATACAGACAACACATTCGGCTACACCCTTCCTTGTTTTTGGGTGATAATGACATGGTATCTGTGCAACGCGTTTTTAAATATTTGTCTGATGTGAACTTTTTAAACCTCATTTCCTATCATGCGTAATCAAAACTGGCCCTATACACCAGCCATCACCATTGCCGTTATTGGTTTTATTGTTATTTTGGCTTTAGTAGCCACTATTTTCTTTTAGATACTTTTGTTTGGCGCTCTTTGCCCCAGCTAGCCTGCCAAAAAACTCTAACCATCATCATCATCACGTGCAAGTAAACAATAATATAACCGTTGCCTTTTTATTGTCGTCGGCAATAGGACTTTAAATTTGCACAGCATAACAGTTTGTTGTGCAATATTACGTTTTCTAAAAATGGTATGACGCTGTTCGCTATATGTGTTCATCCAAGCCTTGCT
Source organism: Haemaphysalis longicornis (assembly GCA_013339765.2). Classification (NCBI taxonomy): domain Eukaryota; kingdom Metazoa; phylum Arthropoda; class Arachnida; order Ixodida; family Ixodidae; genus Haemaphysalis; species Haemaphysalis longicornis. The sequence goes on along the minus strand of CM023448.1, from coordinate 100,267,822 downwards.
TGATGAGAGATCTCCCCGCACGGGGCACCTTGAGCAATCTTGGTGACGGTACTGGCGATACCGCGGACCCCGAGCCCCCCAACATAAGCTGTGTCCTACCGTGGTGATGTGTTTTGAAGGTGAAGGGTAGAAACCTCTAACGGTGGCCGTCGGAGCCCAGGTCAAGCTCCGGCGGATGGGCTCCCTGTCTGTTTACCAGGCAGGGAGCTCCGGGACCTCCTCAGCTATCAGGGTAAGGTTGTGGAAGAAAGTACCCCCGTCTCCCTGCTTTTCAATGTATCATATGGCATTTTCTAAACCCCCCCCCAGACGTGATCGGCCCCCGAAAAGGGGCCGCACCGAAGTTTCTTTTCCTCCTTTGCAATCGATCTCTCCCCCAAAGCCTGATAATTTCTCGCGGTTTCTGATCATGGAATCTGTTGACAAGACAAAGCCCATCACTTCCCAGTCTGTGTTTCTAATCTCCAAGTTTCTTGAAAGCCTTATCGGAAAGTCGTATAAGGCTAAGAAACTCACAACGGGAGAAGTTTTGATAGAAGTAGAAAACAAACAACAATCCTCTAACCTCCTCAAGCAAACGCGCATGGGAGATGTTGACATCAAGATCACGCCCCATCGCAGCCTCAATAGCTGCCAGGGCGTGATCTCTGATCGGGATCTAATGAATGAGACTGAAGCTGCTCGAGGGCCTCCGAGATCAGGGCGTGACAGCAGTGAGGCGAATCACCATACGCCGAAATGATGAAATAATTCCAACCAAGCACATAATCTTGACACTTGACCGCTCTAACCTTCCCGAGTCGGTCAACGCAGGCTTCTTGAGATGTCCAATCCGACCCTACGTGCCGAACCCGCGCCGCTGTTTCAAGTGCCAGCGGTTTGGGCACGGCACAACGTCTTGTCGTGGTAAATTGACGTGCGCAAAATGTGCAGCACATGATCATCAAACTGACAATTGTAAATCCGAGAACTTCACCTGTGCCAACTGCCAGGGACCGCACGCTGCCTATTCTAGAAGCTGTGAAAAGTTCAAAGAAGAAAAACAGATCATTGCCTTGAAAGTCTAACGAAAACATCACCTTCCCAGAGGCACGGAAGAGGTTCGCCTCCTTCCCTCTGGGCAGGTACGCCGACGCAGCTCGCCGGGGGGCGGAGCGGCGTCTTGTTTCGGCGGGGACCCAGTACCAGAGTCGGACTTGGTCCCGCCCCCGCCCCCCCTGGGTTGCCTCTGGTAGCCCAACCCGCCACCACGCCGCTTGCTCAGGCAGCAGCGGTTGTGGTGGCAACCTCTTCTGTCGGGACCGGTGCCGCTCCCGTCCGTGCCTCCCCATCGTCCAGTGCGTTGGAGTGTGCCATGGACACCACGAGCCCCGCATCGGCTCCCACCGCCACCGCACCGCCCGTGCCACTTCTGGTGCCTCCGACACCACCGGCGGTGGCGGGTCAAACGAAGGGCCCCCGAAGGGGGCCAAGTCCGGGGGGCCCGGTTCCACGGGCACACCCAGGACATCGGACGACGAGATGGACGTCGTGCCGTTCTTGCCTGAAACGCAGCGCAAGGAGCGGCCTCCGACGTCCAAGCCTACAGATAGGCCGCCCAAAAAGCCCAATCCAAGAGTCACAGCCCCGAAAGACGACACATAAACATACACACTCCAGTAGCTCTCACACTAAATAATGGGAAGAGAAAATATTGTTCAATGGAACTGCAGAGGCCTTCTGAATAATCTTGACGACGTGTATGAGATTCTGCATACCAATCAGCCAAGTGTAATGTGTGTTCAGGAAACACATTTGAATTCTAAACACATCAAATTTCTTGAATAGTTACCTGGTATACAGGAAAGACAGGGATGGCTGCACACACTCTTCTGGCGGTGTGGCCATAATCGCCCGGAAATCCTTAGCATGCCACCCTGTCACCTTGAACACTATCCTTGAGGCTGTAGCAATACGCTTAATAATATTTAATAGGTTGATAACGGTATGCTCCATATACATTCCTCCTGATGTTACACTTTTGAGTTCTGACTTCGAGGCGCTGGTTGACCAGCTGCCCGAACCATACATTCTAACAGGCGACCTTAATGCTCACAATTCTCTTTGGGGCTCTTCTCGTACGGATGCCCGAGGTCGCCTGATAGAGAGGTTTCTTACATCCTCTGGAGCATGCCTTTTCAACAAAAACAGCCTACATACCATAACATAGGACACAACACATACTCATGTCTTGACTTGGCTATTGGCTCCGCAGTTCTCTTTCCCTCTTCTCGAGTGGGGTGTGGGCACGGACCCATATGGCAGTGACCATTTCCCCACTTCATTAACGTATATAGGTAAAGGCCCGAGCAGTCCATCTTCCCATAATAGGTTCAATGAAGCACGAGCTAACTGGAATCACATTTACAGAGACATCCAAACTACACCACACATCCATAGGACACCTACACGTTGAAGAAGCTACCCAACTCCTCACGGCGCACATCCTCGACGCCGCCGAAAAGTCCATTCCCCACGCCTCTGTTGCCCCGCGCAACCAGCGGAGGCCGTGGTGGAATGAGGACTGTAGGCGGGCGCGAGAGGCCCAGAACAAGGCGTGGGGTATCCTTCGTCGGTACCCCACGTCGAGTAACCTCCTCTTGTTCAAACGGGCCAAGGCGTTAGGAAAACGTGTGCGCCGTGAGGCAAAACGAGAGAGTTGGCGTACATTCATAACATCAATTAACTCCTACACAGACACACGGAAAGTATGGACACGAATACGCAAACTCAAGGGACATCAAACACACAGCCTGCCTCTGGTCAGTACAACAGGGGACACACTCGAAGACCAGGCTGACACACTCGCACAACACTTCCAACACGTTTCTAGTTCAGCACACTACACAACACTTTCATGAAACACAAACTCGTGGCCGAAAAGAAGCCTTTACATGACAATGACAGGTCAGCCACTTCTTATAACTCCGAGTTCACGCTTCATGAGCTGAGGGTGCTCTGAGCACGTGTAAACCCTCAGCTCCAGGCCCAGACAACATTACATATACAATGATACAGAACTTACACACAGACACTCTTGTAACACTTCTTCACCTTTTCAACAAGATATGGCTTTCGGGGCACATTCCAAAGTCTTGGAGGGAGGCCATAGTTGTAGCATTTTTTGAAAGAAGGGAAGGACCCTTCTTCTCCCGCTAGCTATCGACCCATTGCCCTGACCAGCTGCCTGTGCAAGCTTCTCGAGAAGATGATAAACCGGAGGCTCGTGTACTTTTTGGAGTACAACGGCCTTCTCGAGAGCTGCCAGGCAGGCTTCAGGGCGGGGCGATCCACGAATGATCAACTTGCGGCACTAGAGTCGTATATTAAGGATGCCTTCGTGCATAAACAGTTCTGTTTAACTGTGTTTTTCGACCTTGAGAAGGCATACGACACCGCTTGGCGTTATGGGATCCTTAGGGACCTCAAGTCATTCGGTGTTCGGGTAACATGTTAAACACTCTTGTTAGTTACTTGTCAGACAGAACGTTTCGAGTAAGAGTTGGTTGTGCACTCTCAAACGTTTACGTGCAAGAAAATGGCGTGCCACAGGGTGGCGTTTGAGCTGCACTCTCTTCATAGTAAAAATGAACTCTCTTGGTAAGGCACTGCCACCTACAATCTCTTATTCCATGTATGTAGATGACGTGCAGATATCCTATAAATCATGCAATATGTCAATCTGCGAACGTCAAGTCCAGCTTGGTGTCAAGAAGCTTGCCGGCTGGGCAGACAAGAATGGGTTTAAATTGAATCCTGCAAAAAGCTCCTGCGTTGTGTTCTCCAGGAAGCGCGGGGTCCATCCGGACCCAGACATTACTCTTAATGGCGTGTCGCTTCCTGTGAACAAGGAGCACAAGTTCTTAGGTGTTGTGTTTGACCATAAACTCACATTCATTCCACACATCAAGAAACTTAAACATAAATGTCTGAAAACAATGAATATACTTAAGGTTCTCTCCCATCAATCGTATGGTTCCGACAAAGAACTCCTACTACGGCTCTATACTGCTTTGGTTGGGTCTCGTTTAGACTATGGCAGTGTGGTATATGGGTCGGCGACTAAAACAGCGTTGCGAATGCTTGACCCAGTGCTACACTTGGGGCTTCGTCTTGCGTCGGGTGCTTTTCGCACTAGCCCTGCTGAGAGTCTTTATGTCGAGTGTAATAAGTGGAGCCTTGAGAACCAACGAACGTACATGGACTTGCTATATGCTTTTAAAATTTCATCGCTGAATAATCATCCTTTTTATCCTGTCTTTAACGATACATCAACATCTCTGCTCTTTGTAAATCGCCCATCCGTTCCTCTGCCCTTTTCACTTAGAGTGAGAGAGCGAGCCTCGGATCTCAGTGCTTGTTTTTAGATGTGTACAGGTCATCCTTTTCAAACATTTACCGCCTTGGCAAGTTCGCCCTGTGTCGTGCGACCTTTCTTTTATGAGACTTGACAAAAATCGTGTACCACGAGCTGCAATACTGCAGCACTTTCTGTCTTTGCAGTTTAAATACACATGTGCAGAATTTTATAGTGACGCTTCTAAAACCTCCAGTATGGTGTCTGCGCTGCTCATGGTCCGAATTTCAGTGCAGCCAGAACCATGAGCGTCCACACACAATTTTTTCAGCAGAAGCGTATGGAATTTTACTGATTGTACGACACATACTTGAAAATCAAATTCCGAAGTCTATCATCTACACAGATTCCTTGAGTGTTGTTCGCGCACTGTCATCGCATACACCCCCCAAAAACCACATAGTTAATCTTGTATTTAAACTATCATGTCTGTGTATGCGCAAAGCATCAGCTGCTCCTCTGCTGGGTCCCAGGACACGCTGGGATCGCTGGAAACGAGTTGGCAGACGAGAGGGCCGGTGCTGCTGCACTCAGGAACACTGTGGACATTACAACGGTACCCTACACAGACCTCAAGCCACACATAAGACAACACTTGCGCAGAACATGGCAAACACACTGGAATGAACAGACAGACAACAAACTACATGTAATAAAGCCACACTTGGGACGGTACACATCTGACTCACACAACAGACACACGGAAGTCGCCTTGGGTAGGCTGCGGATAGGGCACACCCATGCGACGCACTCGTATCTGCTGACGGGATCTCCTAGACCCCAGTGCGGCAGGTGCGGAGAGGCCCTATCCGTAGTGCACATACTAATCACATGCAAGGCACTTCACACAACACGACACAAACACTTCAGAGAACTCTACAGACAACATATTCCCCTACATCCATCTTTTTTCCTAGGTGACGATGCCATTGTTTCCGTCAAACGTGTGTTTGAGTATCTGTCAGAAGTCAAGTTTTTAAACCTCATTTCCTATCACGCATCATGAAATCTGGCCCTTTACACCAGCCATCCTCACTGTCTTTTATTGATTTTACTTTTGTTCTTGCTTATTGATTTCAGTGTCTAAGTTCTCACCTCTCATATTTAACCACTGTTTTGGCGCTCTTTGCCCTAGTTGGCCTTGCGCCACTAACATCCAACCATCATCATCATCATTGATGAGAGATCTCACCACACTTAAGATTTAATCTGCTGCGGAGAATGGAAACTTAAGTTTTTCCGTCACTTTAAGACAAAGCAGGAGAATATGCTTCTGTATTTCACTTGTGCTGCAGCTACCATTCGGCGATGTCTCACTGCCATCGTTCGCATCGTCACCCTCGTCGCTATTTCCATGACTCCCGGCGTCAGTAATTGGCGAATGTATTTTGACTACAGCCCCCTCGTCGTTTCTTGCAGTGCCCTCAACCGATGCGGTGATCACTAAGGCTGCAGCCTTTCTGTGCGAACCATAAACGCGCTGTTTGTACGCATATCAACGTCGAAACCACACCATACAGCGGTCTATGCCACAAATGACATGGAAGTCTGATTCACAGTGGTGTATAGCCATGTGGTGCAACACTCGCCTGATTGATATGTCGCGACGAACACGCATCTCGGGCAACGTAAGCCGAGAGTTTTCCACTCCTACCGGTTTACCGCATCTCGTCTGGTGAGCGCATCAGCACCAACCAAAATTGATAGTTATGTAAATTGCTTAGTAGAGTCTTGGTTGCCTCTTTTCCCCTAACTCTTGTGTGGACCCACCTAGTCGATGCTATCTCACTGTTGGGAGAGTCACACTGATTTGAGTCAGTGTGCGCTGAATTAAGCCTCTAAATGTATTTATTCATGTTAGTTGTTAGGCAACAGGAAATTAAAACGGTTCCAGGCACCTCTTAGGGAAAAATGAATCTATAAAACTCCACGTGGGTTCTCTGATTAAATTTGTTGCACCTTTCTGGAGTGAAGTATCACCTGGTCTCACAAAAAACTGAGTAAATCGGTCAGCGCAATGCACCAGTACAGCTCTATGTTGACTGACGGTCAGGAGTACCGGCCCACTCACATTTTTGATATTTTACATAACTTAAAGAATACTGCCACTGTAAATGGGCTCAACGCATAGGCTCAACTGGGACGCGCTTCTCAAGCGTTGGCAAAATTTTGCATCCTTCCGAGTATTGCACGTCAGCCAGCTTAATTGAAACAACAGTTGTGTTGCTCCACTTCATAAGAAAACTGCATTCATCAAGAAAATTGTGGCAGCTTGTTATTGTATTCGCTTTTATTATACACGCGGATTTTGATTGAAATGTCTGCCACTGGTTTGCCCGTCATTAGGAATAACCAAAAGAGGCGAGCAAATTAAGCACGCGAGGACGTAGATGGACGACAAAACATTTGTAAAACTCATTTACCTCAAGGAAATTCAGCCTTACCAAATATATTATATATGAACAGATGCAAAATACATTGTGCACAAATACAAACATACAAGAATAAATACACTGACCCCATTCCTTCCCTCATACAGGCGCTCGTGCATAGGTGCAGTAGGGGTGGGACCCATTTTTTCCTAGTTTGAAGTTGGTACCATTTGTTCCGGGGCCATTTGTTCCGGACCATTTTTTCCGGGACCATTAGTTAAGGAACCATTTTGTCTACGACCATAAGTTCCGGGGCCATTTGTTCCGGAACAATTTATTCCGCGACCAAATGACAGACAAGTTTGCTTAATTCATACGACTACTTAGCTCCAATAAAGGCGATGCAATTTTACTGTTAACTTTAAACAACTAGATCAGATATCGAGGAATACAGATGAAGCAGTGATGATTCGCGACCCACCTCCACACCCAGCCATGTTGACACATGGGCTGGTTTATAGTTTGGTTATACATCTGGTGGCCGCAGAAGGAGGAAGTGCGTACGCTACGCACAGTTTTCGTGCTACATTAATTATCATGATTCCCCTTTGTTAAAAAAACATGAACTTGCCCACCCAATGTGTCCCGAAAAAAAAAACTGACGATTATAAAGTGGAAACCCGGGAGGGCTGAAAATTGTTCATGACTGCATACAACTGCGCTTAAAAACCGGTCGAGAGATGGCAAACACACAAAGCAGTTTTCCTGCGTTGTGTGTGTTTCTCGGCAAATATAGAGAATCAAAGACAGAGATGTAGTAAATAAGTATCGCCAGGCTTTCGCCTCCAAAGCATGTAAGCAGACGCAAGTGCCCAAGGAATGTTTACCTCCATATCCTTTCATAAAACAAATAAATGTAAGGCAATACCAAAAATTATTAAAATACTTCCCATTTGCCTTCCTTGACATTCTTGACTACTGGCCACCATTTATGTGTGTGTTTGCACATACCTCTGCCCCGCGACGCCCCCTACCGCATTCTGCTGCACGTACCTCTATACTGCAAGCAAGCGGCCTCAGACCAGTCCCAATGCTCATTGTCGAAACAATGTCACTGAACTGAGTATGGTTGCTTGGACAAAATTACGTAGGTATATACGTAGGTATATACATATATTTGCTTCAGTTTTTTCACTGGGTATGCTACTCTTTGCAAGCATGTCACTCTTGCAAACCTGCTCAAAATATTTTTTGGAAGCTCGCATTGTACTGTTAATAGCTTCCCATTGAAGTAATTTGCCTCCTTTTTATGAAATAAATAAACAGGACAATTTCAAATGGGCAGCAACAATTATCGAGCGTTCGCTGCAAAGGTAGTTACTTTTTATTTCCAGGTCCGTGAAATCGTAGTTGTACCGCAAGATTAAGAAGCGATATGCAGCCTTGCGTGGAATAGGTGACCCCCTGCTGTTTGGGTGCAGTTCACCGAAACACGGATATCAAGAGCAACTAACGATGTCAGCGAGAGGCTGGTTTTTTCTGAATAAGCTGCTACACCATTTCTCATCTTAGCTTTCCAGCAAAACCTTTTGATATGTGATGTAAACTTTCATCATTTCCCCCCAGAATTTGCGCAACCGTATAGTGTACATATGTTCCACTAAGGAGGACTACCACAGGTTGTAGCCCTTATGCCGCAGCATGACCAGAGCCAATTGCACTAAGCTTTTTCAGTAATTAAGGATGCCCTGTGTGCCCCATGTGGTCGAGTAGGAGCCCTCGAGGTGGGTCACTTTGACTTTGAGGTCTCGGCTATATCCCCCTTGGACGATGTGTCCCTAAGGGTGACCGCGAAAGGCTGCCCGCATCACTTCACCCAGTGTCTCATGCGGAGCTGGCTGAGCTTGAATTACGGGTAGCTTCTTATAAGTTGACGTTTATATCAATATAAATTCTTGCAAAAAGCTTTTGCCAATCATATCCCGTCGCCAACTTATTCAGAAAAAATACTTTTTTTGCAGTTCATGGAGAGGTATTAAAGAGCCAGCTACAGTCAAACCCGTTTTTAGCGAATTGCAATATGCACCGTGATTAGTTCGATATACCCAATAGTTCGATATAGCCGAACCCACCTATAACGAACTTATCGTTACAAGTTCGCAATCCGCGGGAGCCCACCTCCCCCTCCCGAACTCCACCATCCCCGCATGCAGAAACGAACACAGTAAAGTAGTCGTTACCATACCCAAAATAATCCATTTATTGCAAGTAATAAAGCTACTTTCCGCCGGAACTGCCTACTTTGCAAAGAAGAAAGCGGCGATTTTTGTTTTGACTTTCGTTTTGGCGGCTTCAACCAGCATAGCATTCTCTACACGAAACATTATTCGCACCAGTTCGAGTCCGCGTCCTCCAAATCTAAGAAGCATTGGCGGAGCACATTGACTGCCGAAAGCGCTTCATAAAGCGTCGGACGGCTTTCACTCACGACATCATCGGGAATGTGTGGGAGCTCTTCCCACAGTTCACTGATGCTGCTGTCTTGGTCCGGACTCGCTGACTGCGCGGGTTCCGTCGTGAGTCCCGCGCGCCGGAAACAGTTACGGAAAGTGTCGGGCGTCATGCCGCTCCGTGCGAGGCGCAGTGTCTAAGTCGAACTCTTGCTACGTGGTCGCGGCCAATCCACATCTCAATCGCCGCTCCAAGACCATGCATTTCGGCGGCCATTCTAGGCGCGCAGAGTTCGATATATCAGATGTGAACTTTGTTATAAGGAATATGTTTCCTATGTATTTCCGTAAGTGAATTATTTTTGTTCGATATATAGCATAATTCGCTCTATCCGGGTTTGTTATATCCGGGTTTGACTGTATCATAAAGTGGGTGAGAAAGCTGGTGGGACTGGCAGTTCGTTTGCCCCTGGTGGTTCCACATTGGCATTCATCTCTCAAGGCTTTGACCGGGAACTCCAGAATGGACGCAGCTATTGACGAGTTTGCATCGTATTGTAAACCACAGTGGCTGGCATCGCAAGCTCAAACAGCATTGTGGAATCAAAGCGACCACAACGGTAGTCTCCGTACAACAAACCTCATGGAAGGCGGACACCGATCTGTAACTGTAGCTTTCAAGTGCAGCCCCAACAAATCGGCGCCAAAATTACTTGACTACGCGATGTGGCGACTCGACGAAGACATCATTACTGCATATGTAGTTTTAGGTTTCAAGTTTGTTTTACAACAATAGAGTGTTGGGGGGTCCACCGGGCGAAAAGGCGGTCAGCGACCACTTGAATGGTGCCTGGCAGCCCCTAAAACCCCAGCAGCTGTTTGGCAACGGCAAAAAGCATACACACGCTAGTTTATAGTATAGTATATAGTATATATCACTTGTTTATTAAGGTATGAATGAACTTACAGCCTCAACCTCAGCGCCGTTCACGTTTCTCGCAATCGTTCAACTGAAGTGACGTTCAACTGTAACACGCAGTCATTTAGAATATGCAATTGTCATGCATGGCTTAGATTGACTTAAAAAACAGCTTTAAAAGAGAAATGTTGCCAGCAGCGGTACCAGATCGGCTATTGCAGAAAGTTCTTTTCTGCATCGCAAGTTTATGCTTGCCATACCATTTTTAGACATACATAAGAAACGACTAATCGGCAGTACTACTTTGGTCAAGTATTCAGTGGGGGGTCAGCAGTACCTTTTATTTATTAATACTTTTAACTGGATGGGTGCAAAACTGCACACTTCTCGCTGCTAACAAGGCCGTAGGTAAACTTGTGTCTCTACACATGCCACTGAATTTCAAGTTAGTTTACAAGCAGCTCTAGTTTGCTACGAATATTTATTCGCAACCAACTTTTAGTGCTTGCAAAACTAGTCAGGTCGCAAATCCGTAAACTGGAATATAGTGCATTGCACTATACCTGCAATGCTCTATTTACCACGAAAATAGACTCTCGCTAAACGGAACGACCAGAAAACTATGTGGCGTTTGTAATTTGTTCTGTTTACAGAGAGAATAGAACCGCACCAGGCATCGACCACAATAAGCCTCACTCAGTAACGGTGCTATAAGCTTGAATGAACCTTACTTGCAAGCGGTTCCACTAAAGCAACAAAGCTACCATGCTAACCTGAACTTGGTCGTACCTTGGAAAAATAAGTTTATGTTCCATGCAACAATCCACAACGGCAAACCCACACCATTCGCGTGAATGAGACTAGTCGAAAAAATATGCATTTTCATATTTTATTCGACAGGAGAAGAGGTCTAAATTTTTTAACATTTCCCTGTCGCCTTTCATAGTAATTGTTTCAGTGCTATCTATAGGCGTGCGGTTAACTTACAAACAACAGTTGAGTTTCGCCTGCCGACGTCTCATATAGCACTCATTGAGCGTTTAGTTCTATGGCAGGTAAACACCTGCGACGCACAAGGTACAGTTTGTAGAGACTGGCCTAGCAGTAGACGGCTGTTATTGTATTGTAGTTATTTTTTATGATGATGGTTGGGTTTTTATGGCGCAAGGCCGACTAAGGGCAAAGAGCGCCAGAGAAAAGTTTATTTAATGAAGTGAAGTGGTTACCACAAAAAGATAGGTAAAAAAAAAACATGTCTGCCGAACAGAGTAAAATCAGTTAAAGATAATGATGATGGCTGGTGTATAGGGCGAGATTTGATTATGCGTGATAGGAAATGAGGTTTAAAAACTTAACGTCTGATAAATATTCAAGCACACGTTTCACAGAAACAATGGCATCGTCACCTAGAAACAGCGATGGATGTAGTGGGATATGTTGTCTGTAGAATTCTCTGAAGTGTTTGTGTCGTGTTGTGTGAAGTGCCTTGCATATGATTAGTATGTGCACTACGGATAGGGCCTCTCCGCACCTGCTGCACAGAGGTCTTGGAGATCCAGTGAGCAGGTGCGAGTGCGTTGCATGTGTGTGCCCTATCCGTAATCTGGCCAAGGCGACTTCAGAGTATCTATTGCGTGTGTCGGTGGTGTACGGCCCCCAAGTGGGGTTTTATTACGTGTAACTTGTTGCCTGTTTGTTCACTCCAGTGTGTTTGCCATGTTTTGCGAAGTTGTTGTCTGATGTGTGGTTTCCGTCGGTGTAGGGTAATGTGGTTATGTCTACTGCATTCAAGAGTGTAGCAGCAGCAGCCATTCGGTCCGCTGCTTCGTTCCCGGCTATACCACTGTGGCCGGGGACCCAGCAAAGAACCAGTTCAAATTTGCGTACATACACCGACATAATATCCTTGATGATCAGATTGACAACGTGGTTTTTCGAAGGCATTGTTGACGACAGTGCCCGCACAACACTGAGGGAATCTGTATAGATAATGGATTGTGGGATGTGGCTTTGAAGTACAGTAATACCTCGTTAACTCGAACTCGCATATCTCGAAAAATCGGCTAAGTCGAAATTTTCCGCGGCACCGAACATTTTCCTATACTTCCCATGTATATTTTTCCCTTTATCTCGAAGTATTTTTGGGTCGGATTGCGGATAATTCGAAATCTTGACTGGGAGTGGAACTAAAATTTCGCCGCTGGACCATTTCACAAGATTGGCGCGATGCTGCAAGATTCGCGCGATGAAGTCGCGCGACTTCACAGACTGTGAGGAACTTTGTCAAGAGGTCATCAAGCTTACAGGTAACGGTGCCCCGAAAATGACGTGACTTTTCTGGAGTACGCGCTGTGTGAGCAGGATGTGGCGGTGACCGGTGAAATGACGGGCGCCGAAATCGTTCAAACGGCCACTAATGTAGGGGACGGCGGAGACGACGGCGATGACGAACCACCTCGAGAGGTGCCGACATCTTCTGAGACGAGAAATTCGCTGCGCTTGCTTCGAAATAAGGTCGAGTGCAGCGGCGGGGAAGATCGACTGATGCGATGCGTTAAGCAGCTGGAGGACGCCTTCCTAGGCCCGAGTACGACCGCAAAGCAGACGAGAATTAGGCAGTTTTTCTCTGCTAAATAAAATGGCAGTGCGGCAAAGCCCAGCTGGTTAAAGTCTCTTGCACGTTATTTTTTTCTGTTTTAAACCTGCAAGAGAAGAAAGATTAGAAACTGCCGTTGAAGAGCCGGTAAGTAGTAGTGATTTTTCTGAAGAGCGCTCATTTTTCCCGGCGATAGCGCAACTTTGCTTATCTCGAAAATCCGTTTATCTCGAAATTTTTCCTGGTTTTTACGACTTCGAGTTAACGAGGTATTACTGTATATGATTAACAAGAAGTACACCGTAAGCCTCTGCCGTAAAGATACAGGTACAGTCGAACACGGATATATCGAACACGGGTATATCGAATTATTGTCTATATCGAACTCATAAATGATCCCCTTGAAAATTCTGTGTAAAAGTATAGGAATTCGTACGTTTATATCCAACCGTATTTTTCCCGACATCGGGTTTATCGACCGCCGCGCGAGCTGGGAGGTGCTCTTCCGCAGTCGCTGCACCCCCGATTGAGGTTGAGGAGGATGTGGAGGAATGCGCGGGCATGGCGAAGACTGGCTCGCTGAACTAATTCCCCCATCCGGAACGAATTTGCGCTTGCCCAGTCGGGCCCCGCTACCGGCCGCCGTAGCGTTAGCGGAAGGAGCCCGGTATGCTAAATCTCTCTAGGCACACAAGCCCGAACGCTCGGAAAATGTGACAGTGCGAGGTAGGGATTCCCCGACCCCCCCGACTACGCAAGTCACTTTTTTTTTTTTTGCGGCTGCGTATGTTTCCCCCGGGTTGCCGAAAAAGTGTTTTTTTGTCTCTCCATCTGGGTCTGTCTTCCCCCGATGACGTTTCGGGAAAGGGAAGAGGGAACGAAGGCGCTGGTGGCCTCCTCCTTTTGCATTTTGCTGTTGTTGCTGCTGTTTGGCGAGTTGTCCCGCATCTTTCGGAGATCACTGTTTCTCTCGAAGAAGGGATGACCATCGCGAGCGCTTTGTTGAAGTCCGTTCAGAGAGCGTTGGAATTGTTACATTCAAAGTTATTGTGGTACGTGCGCGCTGTTCTTTTGCGTGCGTGTTGTGCATGGTGTACGAAGGCGCAGCGTACTGCTGGAATTTTCTAGTTGTGCAGCCTCGAGAAGATCGAGACCAGCGTCTTTAATTTCCTTTCTTGGACGAAGAAGCAGGCTAAGATCAGCGTTTTTTTTTCACAGAAAAAAAGCGTCCTGTTGCGTCGTGAGTGCGGAATTTTTGTCATTCTTAAATGCGACAATCGGTAAGTGATCGTCCGCCATAGGTGAGGTCTCAGAGCCCATATTTTTTATATCGAATTTTTGATATATCGAACTATTTCGCGATCCCCTTGGAGTTGATATATCCGTGTTCGACTGTAGATATTCAGAGTTCCTAGTGACACTAAGGCCGGCCCATGCGCCGCGCAGGACAACAGAGGTGGAAGTCTTAGAGGTATCCGTATAAAATTCAGAATAATGATACTTCTCCTGCAAATACAAGAAGTGCTGCTGAATTGCACATGTGGAGCTCGGTTTTTATCAACATGTGTGAAATATGTGTCGCATGACACAGGGCGGAGATGCCATTGTGAATGAAATCTGTTACAGAACTTTGGATGGTGTCTAAAAAGGAGACAGCAAGCTATGCGCTTCCTCTCTAACTCTGTAAGAAGGGCGCAGAGAACGGTGGTCGATTTAAAAGGAGTTACAGTCATGGATGTATCATGAAAAACTGATTTAAAGGGATGGTGTGCATTGATGAAATTTTAAAAGCATAAAGGAGGTCTGTGTATGCTCGCTGACGTTGTAGGTTCCATTTGTTGCACTCTACATACAGCTTTCTACTGGACTAGTTCGGAAGGCACCACAACGACAAGCGGAGCCCTAGATGAAGCACAGGGTCCAGCAATCTGAGGGATGTTTTAGTGGCTGACCAATAGAAAACGCTACCATAGTCCAGTCGTGAACATTATGATGGTAAAAACACGTAAAAAGAAGTTGTTTGTCACCACCAAAAGAGATGTGCGACAGAACCTTCAGGATATTCATTTGTTTCAAGCATTTATGTTTTAGTTTTTTATGTGTGGGATGAATGTGAGCTTTTCCGTCAAAGATTATACCTAAAAAATTCGTGTTCCTTTTTTGACAGGAATAGAGGCCCGTGGAGTCGAATGTCTGGATCCGGCCGAATGCCACGCCTCTTAAAAACAGAACACAAGTGCACTTTCCTGATTAATTTTACAAACCGTTCGATCTGCCATACAATGCCATGCTATTTTCCGCTGCGCTGCTAGGACCTGGCGCTCGCATCACGCCGAGTTACTACATTTTACGGACTGTTGATAATCGCCACGTCTCTTACATAGATTGCATGAACACTCGATGGTGGTGCAGTGCCTTCTGAAGAGAATTCCTTTTTAATAAACAAAGTGCAACTTAAATTGAACCCCCTGGCACGTGTTTCATCTACTCTGAATCCTTTCTTGAGACTCGTTGAGCCCGTCGAACTCAACGCGCAAACGTATCTTTTAACGTAACACACCTACACCTCTGCCTCATGTTACCCGACATGGTCAAAGGACTTGCAACACCGATGGGGAGTGTGTCCGAGGTGTGCGTCACTCCTCCTTTCTTTTTCAGACAGTGTCCTGTCATCAGTACCCTGCGTGTCTGCAGGAAGGACGCCAGCAAATCGTCTGCTATGGGTCTCGTACGCAACATAGTGTGATCGTTCGACGCTGCTCCATACTCAAAGCCAGCACTGGACTACGCTTTCAAGAGCAGTAGAAATTGCTTAAAGGAAAGATAATTATGACTAAGAAAGGTTGATCGTTCGAGATCTGCCGCCGGATCTCGAGAAGACCGTTCTCTAAGAATACACAGTTAGCCTGGCACCATCTTCTCGAAGGAGGACCAGGCAGGTTGTCAGGGCGGGGGATAACTGGCAGGAGAGGAGGGTCCTTCCTTCTTTAAGGACGCCACTACTATGGCCTCCCTCCAAGAGCGAGGAATGGTGCCCCGAAAGCCATATGTTGTTGTATAGATGTAGGAGTGTTTCAAGAGTGTCTGGGTGTAGGTGTTGTATCATGGTGTATGTGATTTTGTCTGCACCTGGAGCTGAAGGCTTACATGTGCTCAGAGCAGCCTTCAGCTCATGAATTGAAAAGGAGAATTGTAAGAAGTGTGCGACTTGTTGTTATCACGCAGGGACTTCTTTTCAACAGATGTTTTGTGTTTTAATGAAAGTGTTTGTATAGTGTGCTGAACTGGACACGTGTTCAAAGTGTTGTGGCAAGTGTGTGTTAGCCTGGTCTTCCAGTGTGTCCCCTGTTGTACTAACAAGGGGCAGGCTGTGTGTCTGTTGTCCTTTTAGTTTTCGTATTCGTGTCGAGACTGTGTGTGTCAGTGTATGAGTTGATGGAAGTGAGGAAGGGGTGCCAACTCTCCCTTTTTCGCCTCACGACGCACTCGCTTTCCAAAAGCCTTTGCCCGTTTAAAAGAAATGAGGTATCTGACGTGGGGTACCGGCGAAGGTCTCCCACGCCTCTTTCTGGGCGCCTCGCGCCCACCTGCAGTCCTCGTTCCACGTTCCTCGTTCCTCGTGATTTTGTGAAAACTGCATTTTAGAAGGGATACATGGGAATGTGAATGGATGCGTGCCTGTTAAATGCTACGAAATGTGAACTAAAACGTGGAGGAATTATATCGAAAAGTAATAAAGTTGGCTTTGCAATAAAATATACCAACAAAGCACCATATTTTTGATCACCCTTGTATAACTGTTAGCAGCGATCACCCTCGTATAAGTGTTCGACACCACAAAAATAACAGGTCAGCCGAATTGCCTTGTATAAATTCATCATCATTCAGCATTCTAGTGTATTCTGTGGGGATCGCGACTTTCACGCGAACCCCTTTCTGGCTAGCTTCCCAACGCGCCTCGCTCACGCGACGGGAACGATACGGGAGGGCGCCAGCGACCGGACGGTTTGGTTGTCGCCCTGGTGGAAGCGTTGACCCTTTTCCCCTCTGCCTTCCCCGAGAACCAGTTCTTCCTCGATACTAGCGCCACCGTAAGGCGAAGTCTGGTGGGACGTAGCAGGACGTGAGGACGCTCTCTTGTCTTGGGGATCCGGTAGCGCGCGGACGTTTCGGCGCGCTGGTCCTGACCTGGGGGAACGCGCCACAAAGGACGCGTCCGGGCGAGCTGAGAGACGGCAACCGCGCTCGCACTGCGCAGCGCTCCGCTACTCCGGTATGCCATGGGTGAGTCGAACCATCTCGATCTCTAGCGTTGTTTAATGCCTCGCTCCCAGTGTTACCGTTATGGCCTACGATCAGTCTGTATGCAGTGTATTTGATTTGCACTTTGCAATAAATGCTGCCTTTGGGTGTTTTGCCCTCGCCGCCTCCTGCCTTTGTCTGTCTCCGCAAACAACGGACCCGTCCGCAGCCTGCGCTCGCAAGGAATGTTTGCTGAGTGCGGATGGCTGCGGGGTGGGAAGTCACTAGTGTGTGAAATGCAGAATCCCACATCTGGCGCCCCAACGTGAGGCCTTGTTTGCGGAGACGAGCAGGAGGCACGGCAGCATCCTTTGTTCTGGCGTCGGACGATCCGAGCACAGACAACAGACTTCAGGCCTAACTGATTGGAGCGAGTTATTAACAGAGGCCACTTTCCTGAGAGTGAGGCGAATTATTTATTGCTGCGGGGTTTTTAATTTGTTAAGCGCCGAGTTTGCAGCAATCGTGTGTATGGCAGGACATCGCTGCCAATTAACACGTGGTCTCCGAATTTTTGTCGGGACGTTGTTGTTTATGGAAACGAGGGTTTCCGAGTTTGCATCCACGCGAGGCCGGGAGCCCGCGCCGTTGTGTCAGCCCGAAGTGAGTGTGTACGGAAGCTGCAATTTGGGTCCGAGTTTTGTTTTGTCGACTCCGGGAGTCGAGGCTCTGGGAGCCGTGTGGCTGGGGCCCCGTGTGCCGCAAAAGGCTAGCTGGTATTGCAGCCTGGCACGGGCGCTCCGATACCGCCGAATTTCGGTAGGCGCCGTTCCTCATAAGCTGCTTGTGTTGCAGCGAGCGTGTAGGACCCTAAAAAGCAGATGTCTCCTCACGGCTGCATACGGGCACGTTCAGGGTTCCTTTCGTTTGGTCTGTTTTATTTTGTTGTGTTTTTGGATGCGGGTCGTTTGCCGAAGTGAGTGACCCGAAGGCTTTCACAGCCGGTCCTCCCGGAGAAGGCACGACCTCGGGAACAATGCGAGGGCGCATGGAGCGCTCCCCCTCTTTTGTTGATCGGCCCCGCGCGAGAGAAAGGAATCTCTCCCGCGTCAGGAAAGACTTGCTTTGACCCCTCGCTGCTTGAAAAACTGCTTTCCGCAGCGTAGTTGTTTTTGTTGTCGCGCCACGCGGGCGACGGGACTGAAGGGGGGCCTCATCCCTCTTCCACTGACGGGGAGAATTACGCGAGGCAAACTTTGCGCCCGCTGATTGTAACGTCGCAGGAGCCCTCTTGTTCGGCTCGAGAGACCAAGCTCTGTTCACGTAAACTAAGCGCCAGTGTGTTGAAACGTATTTCAGCATTTTTACGCAAGCGGCGTTCATGTGTGTGAACATAGGGCTGTCGTTGGGAGCAAATACTGTTTCCGCGTTCATGTGTATGAATGAAGTGTTACTGATGCGAGCAAATACTGCTTTCGCATTTGTGTGGTTAAGCATCGCGCCGGGCGGTCGATGCGACCGTGTGTGTTCTTTGTGCCCTGTACCGTATAGGGTTAGAACAGGTTCTAGCTCTGTTGACATTTCCAGAGCGGTTGCATTGCTGAGAAACTTAGCAGCTGAACCATCGGATTGTGTCACGTTATCGATGCAATCGAGTTCGTATTTTCCCTACCCTGCACGCTGCAGGGTTAGGACAATTTGGCGTGCTTTGTTGACGCTAACAAGCTGGTAATTATGCCGAAGCCTTGGCAGTTGTGATATTCGACATCGAACCACATGATCGATGGGATCAAAGGGCAGCCTGTTTTTTTCCTGCCCTATACATTGTAGGGTTTGGACTATTTATTGGGCTTTGTTGACATTAACAGAGCGATGGCAATGCTGACAACTCGGCAGTTGTCGTTAGGATCGCGCCACAAAGGCGGTGCGATCGGAGAGCTATTTTTTCTGCCGTACACTGAAGGTGCGGGGAGTTTCTTTGTGCAGCTAAGCCACCCCGGCTTGGACCACATGACGGAGCGTGTTTATGCTGCTGTCTACTGTTCCGGGCGAGCTGCCGAGCCTGCTGAAGGGGTGCGGTGCGGCATGCCATCACCAGCCTGGCTGAGAGAGTCGGCAGTCTGGTCCCTCGGCGGCCACGGGCCATCACGGATGTGCCGCCACTTGAGCAACGCTTGCTTGGGTTGGCTGGTGCGATTCTTCCCGGAGCTATCCGCCTGCAGACATCAGCGGGCGACGACCGGGCCTGCTGGTACACTACCAGCGGTGGCGTTGGACGAGTGGAAGCCGGCGTAGGCAACACGATGCAGTGACTAACGATTTAATCGACGAACGAACTTTTCGTCGCCTCTAGTCCTGGAGTCAGCTCTCACCGGCGTACGCAAGGAATTTAGGAGGGAGGGACTGGAGATTCCTTGTTCTTAGATTGTATCACTAAGAAGCGAGGAGACCTGGGGGAACGCAGATGTGGGATTCTGCATTTCACACACTAGTGACTTCCCACCCCGCAGCCATCCGCACTCAGCAAACATTCCTTGCGAGCGCAGGCTGCGGACGGGTCCGTTGTTTGCGGAGACAGACAAAGGCAGGAGGCGGCGAGGGCAAAACATCAATGGCAGCATTTATTGCAAAGTGCAAATCAAATACACTGCATACAGACTGATCGTAGGCCATAACGGTAACACTGGGAGCGAGGCATTAAACAACGCTAGAGATCGAGATGGTTCGACTCACCCATGGCATACCGGAGTAGCGGAGCGCTGCGCAGTGCGAGCGCGGTTGCCGTCTCTCAGCTCGCCCGGACGCGTCCTTTGTGGCGCGTTCCCCCAGGTCAGGACCAGCGCGCCGAAACGTCCGCGCGCTACCGGATCCGCAAGACAAGAGAGCGTCCTCACGTCCTGCTACGTCCCACCAGACTTCGCCTTACGGTGGCGCTAGTATCGAGGAAGAACTCGTTCTCGGGTAAGGCAGAGGGGAAAAGGGTCAACGCTTCCACCAGGGCGACAACCAAACCGTCCGGTCGCTGGCGCCCTCCCGTATCGTTCCCGTCGCGTGAGCGAGGCGCGTTGGGAAGCTAGCCAGAAAGGGGTTCGCGTGAAAGTCGCGATCCCCACAATTCAGAGACTTGTTATGTATTTCTGGTAACAGCCATTAGGGTAGCCAGCAGAACATTAAATTCTGCTTTTTTCGGCAGATACATCTGCACGTACCGGCTCAGTCAAGACCACCTGGAAATGTTTTTCAGCTGCATACTTCAGAGAGGAAGATGGAATAACAACCCATCAGCCGTGCAGTTCCACTACACGTACCGCTGCCCCCTCGTTCGCGCTTACGTCAAACCGGCCGCAACAGGAAATGTCACGCCAGATCTTGGTGGGACTTTCACACTTCCACATAACAAGCTCATAGCCATGACAATGACGATAAAAAAGCTCAGTCACCAGAGTGGGCTGCTGCTAATGCTGTAGCTGGCCATGGTTACGGAAGCCCCGCTATGGTATGAACATTTCGAGCAGTGAAGTTGTGCAGTACTATTGGAGTGTTCATTGTGAGAGCTGTGTCCAAGCGCATAACCTGTCCTTGTACGGAAAGGCTCAATTAAGGTAGGTCACCAGCGTTCTTACCTTCACAGGAAACAAAACGGGCCTGATAATGCAATCACCTTGTGCATCAGATATGCCCCCACAACGAAAAAAGGACGAATCTTGACAGCCTTGTTCTCTCGTCCTTTCAGCAGTCTTATTCCATGCATGAGTAGTCGTTTGAACAAACTGAGCTAATAGGGAAAACCTTCTACACGTGATCGCTTCATGTTTACGCTATAACAGTACATCAATATTTGGCTGCGAGAGCAAGCAAAAAAGATCCTAAAAAAGGCAAGGGGCGCGTACCTGCTCACGAGGCAATGCTCCCGAAATTAATTTTATTTCGCCACAAGCGACCATAGCCGGCCTTTTGGGAAGCTTGCGATGCAGACAGACAGGCTACGGTTGCCTTATGTGTAAGTTGAAATGCCTGAAAGGGACCCTGCAGCAGTGCCAATAAACGCTTCCTTCTTTCCTGGAAGTATTGAAAGCTGAAGTTTTCACCAACAGAATAGCACTGCGTGATTTGCACTCGGCATATCTGCTTTTGTTACGATTTTTTAAAGTTGTGTTGTAAGAGTTCATAGCTGCAACTGAAAGCAAGGCAGAAGTATTGATGGTATGGACCAATGGCATGCAACCAATGGCCAAACTTCGAAGATTAAAAAAAAACAGGATTTTTTTTCAGCTTGTATTCCGGTTTGTGTAATGCAATAATTTTGGCTTCAGTGTTTTGTGGCGAGCTAATCTAAGGACCGCAACCAAAAAGTGTTTCAGATGGTAAAAAATGTTCACAGGTATGCTGCAGCAGCTCTTTAAACAAGCGTCGAGGAACAGAGAACTTGCATGCGAGGTGGTAGCAAAAACCACGAGGCACTCTACTCCGGGTTCATGTTCGACGCTTGAGGGAAAATGGTGTGGATGGTTTGGACACGAACTGGTGGCTTTGAAGACTATGAGGTGCCGCGCAAGCCAGCCTCTGTGATCACATATGTTCCAGTTACTGAGTGACTGTGCAAGAATTGCAGATATCTGCAAATATCTGATTCCCAATAACATGGAATTTTACGTGGTATGTACAAAATCTTTGTCTGCCATACTGATTATAAGGCTTGTTTTTAACTGGATATAGTCCTTTTTATAGTTAAAGCACCTTCTACTTGCTCGGGCCCTACACCATGACATGCCAATAAGTAGATGCTGCGATACTAAATGGCATTTATAATATTAAAAAAGTGAGTTTGTTTAGCATGGAATTACAATAACATTTATAATATTTCTTGATGGGTTTCATAGCCTAAGTTCGCAGAACAGTTCCTTCTCCCGAAACGAGCAAGGTGCGCTTCACTAACTAAATAATATAAAGAAACAAAACAAATACGCAACTTGTTTTATTTCCCCGCTGTTCGATTACGATTTGTTTCAAAAGCCGAAGTAGTCAAAAATGCGTTATTCCTAAATGCAGTTCATCGCTTGTTCTTTATTCCTTTTTAAGGTGTATACTAAAAAGGGAGCACTCGTCATTTTAAGGAATCTCCTCTGCCCACCTCCCCACATTCTAAATTTTGTCCTTGTTTCAAAGATCCCTAAATGGTCTTTGAAAAGCCCTGGTTCCCGTTTTCCCTGCCCATTAATACTGGAACCAGATACAGGCATCGGGGATATAAGCGCGCTCAATCGGGAAACTATTTGGGGCAACAGAGAAGATTGTGCTTTGGCATTGGAAAGTTTCAACTTTTAGAAACATGTGATAGGAAAACGATTCGCCAGAAAAGAACGCGACCGAGGTATACAGCTTACACCCGCATTTTTTCGTGACATTGTCTAGTGTAAACTTCTATTCAGCAAACACTCCTAACAATAAAGCTGGTAAAAGGGTAGTAATGGGTGCATTTACTAACTCCTTACGAACTTGACTACTCCACATAACGTTACGTAGGCTCTGCCACTAAGTATGGACAGTATGCTATCGTTACTAGTCAAGACCGTGCACTTAGTAACTGCTGCTTGTTTGATACTAACAATCACGGATGCTAACAAAGAGTAGTCGGGCCCACTAGCCGATCGAGCATGTAAAAGCGTTTCTTATCCGTTCAGTGAAAAATCATAAGCGTCCAATCCGCGGCCAGAGAAATGATCCAAAATCCGCCATGGTTCGGAGGCGTAAAAAATACCGTGGCCAGCGTTTACGCGCTAGACAGCACCGATGCTGCCAAAAGCCGAGAGCTAAGAAACTTATGATCTTTCAGTTAAAACAAATTTCCGTTCAGCCTGTAGTGTCTCTAAGTACACATTGAAATATGGGAGTTTACCAGAAAATGAAGAGGGTAAAAAGTGCGCTGAGTGATACGAACGGTCGTCAAAGGCGCCGGAGTATATTAATGATATTCAAGGCAAGAAGAAAAACTATACTGCAAAAGCTGTAGAGCTGGAGGATGGACTTACGAAAGCACTGAATTCTGTACCTGCGGCGGAAGTTACGGAAAGGGGAACAACAGTGGCAGTCGCACACACCCATGAGCACAACGCGGATATTTCTTGACTGTGACAGTTTGAAGCTATTGACTGACTATGACACAAAAGCTACATCAGCAGATAGCGATGCCGATTCGCCGACTGTTGCTCGTGCAAGCCCGCTAGAAGAAATCCCATAGTGAACAAGTGGCCTAGAGGGAAAAAAAATCGACGATAGGCATTTGAAAGAAAAATACCGACCTCGCACCTCCGTCCGCTTTTGAAAGCGCTCAAGCCCTGCAACCTTAAGTTACCACTGGATGACAGGGCACTTTTGAAAACACTGAGAAGTACCGAAGTAGTTGCTATGATTGATGGATCATTTTATTGTTTGGGTATACACCCTTGACTACAGGCGCACATCTCAGGAAACATCCCTGAAAAGTGAAACGTTCTCTCTTTGATTGTAAATGTTGATGAGATGAGCGTTTCACGAAGCTCGCAAAGAGAATTCCGGCGTGGGATCGTGAAGGTAAAAGGAAAAGAAAATGGCTCACCATTCGTTGCTGCGCTTTACAACGGTGACGGGAAACCAGCTGACCTGTAAGCCTACATGGAGAACTTTCTTGGTGAGATGAATGAGCTGCTCGAGAAGGTCTCATTTACCAAGGTCACTCATTTAAGTCATGTTGCACGCATTCATATGTGGTGCCCCACTGGCTGCCATGCACGCAAAAACTACGCAGCTGTGAAGGTCCGCGCTCGAAGGACGACAAGAAATAAATTTTCCAGATACGCATGGTCCTCTCCGAACAGACATGAGTTTCATACTGAAGCTTCAGCCACTCCATTATCATAAGGTATCACCGTTGCTCCGCTTAAGTGTTGGGCTTGTCAGCCAGTTTCCTTTGGAGTACATGCAATTGGTGCGCCTGGGTGGGGTGAAAAAAACTCCTCCAGCCGTATTTAGCGCCTTAGAAATAATGCTCGTTGAAGATGGCTCGTTCTTGCAAGGCTGCATGGTTAGCTTTTCTAAGCAGCATTAATGAAAATCTTCATGCGACATGAAGCGGACACCAAGAAGCCCAGATTCCTTGGAGCAATCGACATCTTTTGAATGCAGGACGTCCTGCTTTATCGTGGTCCGGTCGTCCTTAAAAGGATAAGATTATTGGAGCACTCCATGATGTTATACGTTGCAATTACAATTCTATTCAGCCCAAAGTTTTAGTTAATCACACTGATATTTCTGATCGCCTTATCAGACAGTTTCTTTCTGAAGGCAAAAAACTTTACGACGGTGGCATATGATGTATGTTTACAACAGACACTCGTTTTTTGCTTATTTTGAACGATGTGCGTAAATACGGCCCGATTAATTCATTCTGGGCCTTTCATTTGGAAAATTACCTTTACCATATCAAGAAGTTGGTAAAATCGCGCCATAGTTCATCCGCACGTTCTTCGATGGATCAATTGAGAGAGGACGATGGTTAAGGCTAATCCAGAAAGGACGGCGTCGCATAAATTGTCTGTGCCGCACTCAAATGCACCATTGCCACTGAGATTTGATAAGGAGCAATATTCGAGACTAGAAACTGAGGACACTGTATTCTGCCTCAACAGAAGGGGCAAGTGTGCAAAGCTGAATAATGGGAACATTGTTTGGATAACGACATACATATGCTCTCCTCAGGGGGTAAACATGTGCGGGGTTTTTTCTGCAAAAGCTGAAAACCTGTATACCCAGCCGATCCCATCGTCTAATCTTGCAGCGAAATTTCAACAACGTACGGCGTGATAAAAATAGAAGATATTGATCACAAATGTGTGTGCCTTGCACGCGCAGGCTATGCCATATTTCCCCTCCTCCATACTTAAAATCGAGAACCGAAATTAGTGAGGGCCTGTTTCGTGGTGGTGCACCTGCCCACAAAAACAGTGACTTAGACGCGATCGTGCCCCGCACGGGGCACCTTGAGCATCTTGGTGACGGTACTGGCGATACCGCGGACCCCGAGCCCCCAAACATACGCTGGATCCAACCGTGGCAATGTGTTTATAGGTGGAGGGTTAGAAACCACGAACGGTGGCCGTCGGAGCCCAGGTCAAGCTCCGGCGGATGGGCCCCCTGTCTGTTCACCAGGCAGGGAGCTCCGGGACCTCTTTGGCTACCAGGGTAAGGTCAAGAAGAAAGTACCCCGTCTCCCTGCTTTTATACTATGCTATATGGATAATTCAAAACCCCCCCCAAACGTGATCGGCCCCGAAAAGGGGCCGCACCGAAGTTTCCTTTCCATCCCTCCAACAATCCATCCACATTCCGAAACCTGACAACTATCCTCGATTCTTGGTTATCGAGGCAGTTGACAAAACAAACCCTGTTTCTTCCATGTCCGTATTCTGGATCACTAAGTTCCTGGAAGGCATCCTCGGAAAATCGTTCGATGCTAAGAAACTCCGTACCGGTGAAGTTCTAGTCAATGTCAAGACGCAGCAACAAGCCACTAACCTCCTGTCGCAAACCTGCATGGCAGATCTGGCCATCAGAGTCACTCCCCATCGTAGCCTCAACAGCTCTCAGGGTGTGATTTCGGAGACTGATTTGTTGAATGAGACCGAAGCTGATCTGTTAGAAGGCCTGAAAGATCAGGGTGTAACTGCAGTGAGGCGTATAATCATCAGACGAGACAAGAAGGAAATCCCCACAAAACATATAATCCTGACTTTTAACCGCTCCACACTTCCTGAATCCATTAAGGCAGGCTTTATCTCGTGCTCCGTTCGAGCGTACATCCCGAATCCGCGTCGCTGCTACAAGTGCCAGCGGTTCGGGCATGGTACCAACTCGTGCCGGGGCCAGCCAACCTGCGCTAAATGTGCCCAACACCATCTCACTGATGACTGTTCATCCAATCAACTGCTCTGTGCCAATTGTCAAGGACCTCACGCTGCATATTCGCGAACCTGCGAGCGGTTCAAGCTTGAGAAAAAAATATAAACATCAAGGTCACGGAAAACATCACCTTCCCAGAGGCGCGAAAGAGGTTCGCCTCTTTCCCCCTGGGGAGGTACGCCGACGCAGCTCGCCGGGGGGCGGAGCGGCGTCTGTTTCGGCGGGACCCAGTACCGCGAGTCGGACTTGGTCCCGCCCCTGCCCCCCCCTGGGTTGCCTCAGGCAGCCCAACCCGCCTCCGCACTGCTCGCTGAGCCAGCAGCGGCTGTGGGGGCAACACGTCTGGTGGAAGCGATGCTGCATCCTCCACTTCCACTCCAGCGTCCCTCCAAACCACAGGCGAGGGCGCAGAGGAGATGGACTTGGGGGCCAGCGGCAGCTCCCACCACCACCGCACCGCCTGCGCCATCCGAGGCGTTCCTGAATCCCTCGGTGGTTGCGGGCAAGGAAAAGCGCACCCCAAAGGGTTCCCGTTCCAAGGAGCCTGATCCCTCAGGCGCTCCGAGGACATCCGAGGATGAAATGGACGTCGGTCCGTTCTTGTCTGCGGTGCACCGCAAGGAACGCGTCCGACGTGGCCAAAGCCTCCCGACAAGCCCAAAAAGACGAGAATCCACACAGCCCCGAAAGACGACACATAACACACAGTCCAGTAGCTCCGAACACTTCATAATGGGAAGAGAAATATTATCAATGGAACTGCAGAGGCCTCTTTAAAATCTTGACGATGTAATGAAATACTGCATGCTAATCAGCCAAGTGTAATGTGTTTCAGGAAACACATTTGAATTCCAAACACACAAATTTCTTGAATAGTTACATGGTATACAGAAAGGACAGGGATGGCTGCACACACTCTTCTGGGGGTGTGGCCATAATCGCCCGGAAATCTTTAGCATGCCACCCTGTCACTTTGAACACAATCCTTGAGGCTGTAGCAATACGCTTAATAATATTTAATAGGTTGATAACGGTATGCTCATATACATTCCTCCTGATGTTGCACTTTTGAGCTCTGACTTCGAGGCGCTGGTTGACCAGCTGCCCGAACCATACATTCTAACAGGCGACCTTAATGCTCACATTCTCTTTGGGGCTCTTCTCGTACGGATGCCCGGGGTCGCCTGATAGAGAGGTTTCTTACATCCTCTGGAGCATGCCTTTTCAACAATAAACAGCCTACATATCATAACATAGGACACAACACATACTCATGTCTTGACTTGGCTATTGGCTCCGCAGTTCTCTTTCCTCTTCTCGAGTGGGGTGTGGGAACTGACCCATATGGCAGTGACCACTTCCCCACCTCACTTACATCATAGGTAAAGGCCCAGCAGTCCATCTTCCCATAATAGGTTCAATGAAACACGAGCTAACTGGAATACATTTACAGAGACATCCAAACTACACCACACACACATCCATAGGACACCTACACGTTGAAGAAGCTACCCAACTCCTCACGGCGCACATCCTCGACGCCGCCGAAAAGTCTATTCCCCACGCCTCTGGTTCCCCGCGCAACCAGCGGAGGCCGTGGTGGAATGAGGACTGTAGGCGGGCGCGAGAGGCCCAGAACAAGGCGTGGGGTGTCCTTCGTCGGTACCCCACCGTCGGGAACCCTCCTCTTGTTCAACGGGCCAAGGCGTTGGAAAACGTGCGCCGTGAGGCAAAACGAGAGAGTTGGCGTACATTCATAACATCAATAAACTCCTACACAGACACAAGGAAAGTATGGACACGAATACGTAAACTCAAGGGACAACAAACACACAGCCTGCCTCTGGTCAGCACTACAGGGGACACACTCGAAGACCAGGCTGACACACTCGCACAACACTTCCAACACGTGTCCAGTTCAGCACACTACACGAACACTTTCCTGAAACATAAAGCCTGTTGTGAAAAGAAGTCCCTACGCGAAACAACAAATCACAGACTTCTTACAACTCCCTGTTTTCACTACATGAGCTGAGGGCTGCTCTAAGCACGTGTAAACCCTCAGCTCCAGGCCCAGACAACATTACATATACAATGATACAGCACTTATACGCAGACACTCTTGTAACACTCCTTCATCTTTACAACAAGATATTTCTTTCGGGGCACATTCCAAAGTCTTGGAGGGAGGCCATAGTTGTAGCATTCTTAAAGAAGGGAAGGACCCTTCTCTCCTGCTAGCTATCGACCCATTGCCCTGACCAGCTGCCTGTGCAAGCTTCTCGAGAAGATGATAAATCGCAGGCTCGTGTACTTCCTTGAGTACAACGGTCTTCTCGAGAGCTGCCAGGCAGGCTTCAGGGCGGGGCGATCAACGAACGATCAACTCGTAGCTCTTGAAACATATATAAAGGATGCCTTTGTGCATAAACAATTTTGTCTGACGGTGTTTTTCGACATAGAGAAAGCCTATGACACCGCTTGGCGGTACGGTATCCTCAGTGACCTAAAGTCAATCGGTGTTGCGGGCAACATGTTGAACTCCTTGTAGTTATATGTCGGAGAGAACCTTTCGCGTCAGAGTTGGTCGTGCACTGTCAAATGTTCACGTGCAAGAAAATGGCGTGCCGCAAGGTGGAGTGTTGAGCTGCACTCTCTTCATAGTAAAAATGAACTCTCTTGGAAAGGCACTGCCACCTACAATCTTCTTATTCCATGTATGTAGATGACGTGCAGATATCCTTTAAATCGTGTAACCTGTCCATCTGCGAACGTCAAGTCCAGCTCGGCGTCAAGAAACTTGCCGGCTGGGCTGACAAGAATGGCTTTAATCTTAATCCCGCGAAGAGCTCTTGTGTTCTATTCTCCAGGAGGCGTGGGGTCCACCCGGACCAGACATCACTCTTGCGAATGTGCCAATTCCTGTGAACAAGGAACACAAGTTTTTAGGTATTTTATTTGACGAAAAACTTACATTCATCCCACATATCAGAACAGCTCAAATGCAAATGCTTAAAAACAATGAATATTCTTAAGGTCCTCTCACATCAATCTTATGGGGCCGACAAACAACTCCTGCGGCGCCTGTACACAGCGTTGGTGGGGTCTCGGCTCGACTACGGCAGTGTCGTGTATGGGTCGGCGACAAAGACCGCACTGAGAATGCTCGACCCAGTGCTGCATCTTGGCCTTCGCCTCTCATGTGGCGCATTCCGCACTAGCCCTGTTCGAAAGTCTTATGTCGAGTGCGACAAATGGTGCCTAGGGCATCAGCGGGAGTATGTTGACCTGTTGTATGCATCCAAG
The DNA here is from genome assembly GCA_013339765.2 of Haemaphysalis longicornis. Taxonomy (NCBI): domain Eukaryota; kingdom Metazoa; phylum Arthropoda; class Arachnida; order Ixodida; family Ixodidae; genus Haemaphysalis; species Haemaphysalis longicornis. Next base: position 100,238,607 of record CM023448.1, on the reverse strand, counting down.
ATCGTGTCTCTGACCAACCATCCTTTAATCCCATCATGAACGATACATCAAATTTACAACTCTTTTTAAACAGGCCATCTATTCCCTTACCGTTCTCTCTCAGAGTTAGGGAAGAGGCCTCGGCACTCCATGTCCCCCTTTCAGACACGCACAAAACACCCATTCATAATTTTTCGCACCATGGCATCTTCGTCCTGTTACATGTGACCTGTCATTCATTGTGTAGAAAAAAATAGGGTACCCAGGAATGCAATTCTGCAGCACTTCCTGTTCCTGCAGGACAAGTACAGGTGCGCAGAATTCTATAGCGACGACGCGAAAAACTACTTTTACTGTCTCTTGTGCAGCGCACGGACCAAATTTTAGAGTTATCAAAACAATGAATTTTCAATCAGCAGTATTTACACGGCAGAAGCGTATGGCATTTTACTCGTTTCAAATCACATCCTCAACATAAATTCCAAAGTCCATCGTCTACACAGATTCTTTAAGTGTTGTGCAGGCATTTCATCAGGAAGGTCGTCAAAAAACTATGTAATCAATGTTCTTTTAAAGGTCATAATGACTGCATATGCTTCAGATTTAGAAATAACCATATGCTGGGTACCAGGGCACTGTGGGATCCCTGGCAATGAGACTGCTGATCAAATGGCTGGTGCTGCTGCTCTCATGACACACAGTTGACATAACAACAGTACCTTACACCGACCTAAAGACAACATCAGACGACAGCTTCGTAACACATGGCAATTACGCTGGAGTCAACAAACAGACAACAAACTACACGTAATAAAACCACAACTGGGACGCTACATAACTGACTCACACAACAGATACAATGAAGTTGCCCTGGCTAGGCTGCGGATAGGCCACACACATGTTACGCACTCCCACCTGCTCACTGGAACCTCGGACCCACGTGTAGCAGGTGTGGAAGGGCCTATCCGTAGTCCACATACTAATCACATGCAAGGCACTTGAAACAACACGACACAAACATTTCCCTGAATTATACAGACGACACATTCCTTTGCACCCATCATACTTTTTAGTAGCCGACGAACCAATGTTTTCTAGTCAACTTGTTTTTAAGTTTTTAGCTGAGTAAACTTTCTACAGCTCTTGTCATATCACGTGTAATCACCCTGGCCCTATACACCAGCCATCTCATTGTCTTTTGTTTGCATCACCTTTACTTTTAGTCGCATGTCTTAGTATTTACGGTCTCATCACAATTCAGTAACTTCTTCTTTGGCGCTCTTTGCCCATAGTCGGCCTTGCGCCAATAAACCCAACTATCAATCATCATCATAGACGCGATCGTGTGTAAATTTCACTATTTATGTAGCCATGTGACCGAAATGCTGAGGCATACTTTTTACTTTTACATGAACTATCCGATATTCAATGGGACATAATAAGGTTGAGCCAGGTAAGAAGGGTTGGGGAGGGATTTCTGGTGCTCCCCAGTGGAGACATCTTCGTTTATCTGACACACATCACTTAGGCGGTGGCTTTTTGGTTCATAGGGCTATAGCGGGGAATGTGGTAGACACATCTGTTGGGCAAGGTGGTGAATTATGATTGACAAATACAGCGCGACTTGGACAACGACACAAAGAAGAACGACGGGCGAGCGCTCGTCCCGTCGTTCTTCTTTTGCGTCGTTGTCCAAGTTGCGCTCTATTTTTCAATCAGAATGTGGTAGAATTTGGCAGCGTTAAGGAGTGTGAAGCATCTCTCGTTATTGGGCTCAACAATAACCACAATTTGCATGGGGTGCAGGCTTATGCACCTACATCCATTTGCGACGATGATGTAGTGGATGTGCTTTACGAATACATCGAATTGGCAATGAAGAAAGTAAAAACCCCGTACTCTGTCGTTATGGGCGAATTCAATGCAAAATTTGACTTAGGGTACCATGCGGTAGAAATGTTTGGCTTAGGACCTAGAAACAGCTGGGGAAATCCTGGTTGCCTCTGCCGAAAGGAAATAACTTTCACACAATGCATACATTCTTCCGGAAAAGAAAGAATAGCAAATATTCTTGAAAGGGCCCAAATGGTGGAACAAAAAACGAGATCGCCTTCATTTTAAATCGCACTCCAAGCATGGTACACGACGCTCAAGTAACTGGCAGTATTAAAACAAGTGATCACGGGATCGTCTGAAGTCGTATCCCCTATATTTAGGAAGGGAACGATTTAAGATGCTCAAGCGTAAGATGCCGAAGGTTCCCTCCGTAGGAAGGAAATTCGCTGAATTCAGATTGTTACTCGAAAACATATTCTCCATGTTGCTCAATGAAAACAATGATCTGGACACTGCCACTTATCATTTCACAAATGCGGTCATTCAGCAGCGGCAGCGGCAGCGATTACTCGGTGCGTCCTGGGTGCCGCCCACCGCCGCTGCCAGTTCAGCAAACCCCTATTATGTTTATGAGCCGTGCAGTTCCACTACACGTACCGCTGCCCCCTCATTCGCGCTTACGTCAAACCAGCAGCAACAGGAAATGTCACGCCAGATCTTGGTGGGATTTCACACTTCCACATAACAAGCTCATAGCCATGACAATGACGATAAAAAAGCTCAGTTACCAGAGTGGGCTGCTGCTAATGCTGTAGCTGGCCATGGTTACGGAAGCCCCGCTATGGTATGAACATTTCGAGCAGTGAAGTTGTGCAGTACTATTGGAGTGTTCATTGTGAGAGCTGTGTCCAAGCGCATAACCTGTCCTTGTACGGAAAGGCTCAATTAAGGTAGGTCACCAGCGTTCTTACCTTCACAGTAAACAAAACGGGCCTGATAATGCAATCACCTTGTGCATCAGATATGCCCCCACAACATTCAGCGCATTCAGCGCCACATGTGCAAATTAGCTAAGCGTGAGTGGACATCCTTCTGCTCAACGTTGGACCCAGGAAGCCGCTTACCAGAATATGGAGTTGGTCAAAAGTCTTCGTTTACCACCGACGTTCTCCACCCATTTAATTCGATTTCACTGCGCAATAAGCTCACAATCTTAGACGTGGCAGAGATGTTCTGTAGAAAAGTTGCGGCTGCATCAACGTCACCTACGATACTTACGCTCCCTGATATTGGACGCCCATCCGATAAAAAGCCTCTTATTGATAACCCATTCACCTGTCGGAACTCGTCATGGCTTTATCATCGGTTAACAAGTCTTCTTCCCCTGGCTCAGATGGCATAACCTACACTGCACTCGCTCATCTAGGGGATGCCGGGAAGAGATTTCTCCTGGACATTTTCAACCAACCCTGGATGACTGGTCGCCTTCAGCCCACCTGGAAGACTGCTCGCATTGTGCCAATATTAAAACCAGGCAAAGATCCAACAGACCTTCAGTCGTACCGACCTATTGCACTTTTGAGCTGTGTAGGCAAGCTCATGGAAAAATGGTGCTGCTTCGATTGGATTGGGACCTCACCAACAGAAATGTTTACCCGCCACAGATGTCTGGCTTCCGAAAGGGCAGGAGCAGTATTGATAATGTTATCGCCCTTGCAAATTGTGTCAAGCGGGAAAAAGCACAGCGTAACACCGTCATAGCGGTGTTTTTGGACGTCAAGGCTGCGTATGACTCGGTCACGCATGACGCTATCCGCTTTCAAATGAATTTGTTAGGTATTGGAGGCCGTATGTATGACTGGCTGTCGAATTATCTCAGCGACAGAACCATCTTTATGACCACCCTGACGGCGACACACAGAAGCACAGCGTAACTCGTGGCGTTCCGCAAGGTGGAGTATTGAGCCCAGCATTTTTTAATATCTCCCTCATCGGAATCGAAAAGTGTTTGCCACGACCTGTCGCGATTTCCTATACGCAGATGAATTTGCATATGGTGCTCCGGGCGCAATCGGCGTGTGCTCCGTGCGAGGCTTCAGCGGGGAATAGATTCCATCTCAGCGTTCCTTGCGGCGCGCGGACTCAAAATCTCCGCTACAAAATCAGCGGCAATCGCTTTCACGAAGCGAGACGTTACACGGTATGAGCTCACTGTAATGGGAATCCCAATACCGTACGTCGCAAATCACAAATTTCTCGGCGTTACATTTGACAGATTATTGACATGGACACCACACATTCGAAGTTTGAAGGAAAAGTTCACATCATTTTTCAACATTTCCCAATGCTTTCTAGCAACTCTGGCGGCTGCAAGTACACTCGCTTCTTCGTCTATACGACGCTCTCTGCGAAGGTCTACTACGCTACAGCCTTCCTGCCTTGTTTCCCCTTTCAGCAGGAAATCTAAAGGCTTTAGAAAGCATGCAGGCGCGCATACTGCGTGTGTGTATTGGCGTCCCAAAAACGACATCCACTGTGGGGACTATCATTGAATGTCGACGTTTGATGCCGATGGCACTGCGTAAACAGGAACTGCTTCGTGCGGGGTTTTCGTTTTGTGACAAGACAACCAAACCACCCACTGGCTGAGACCTATGCTCCAATCTGGAAAAACCTCTTGCCGCAACAATACCAGGCCCCATCTCTGCCTTCCTACCCACTATGGTTGCTCCCACCCATGAGTATTCACACAACCGTGCCAGGAATCAGGCGAAGAGCAGATTTTCCCGCTCCAGCTCTTAAGTTTTTTACTCTGCAACTGCTACACAGCAAATACGCCTGCCATACCCACATATATACTGATGGCTCAGTCTCCCAAGGTTCCTCAACAATTGCTGTTTATATCCGGCGTCGCAAACCACGATCTCCAAAAAACTCAGCCACAGGACATCATCTACAGCGACTGAGCTCGCCGCGATACGTGCGGCTCTTCAATACATCACCACCCAGCCAGCCAGTCAATGGGAAAAAATTTTCAGATTCCCGCGCGGCCCTTCAATGCCTTCAGTCTTTTCCTAATCAACAGCTACACTGGGACATTCGCGTTTTACACTACCAAGCCGTCAGTGCTCACCACCTCATGGAAAATCCAGTGGATTCCGGCTCATTGCGGTTTATCAGGCAATTCAACAGCAGACGCTACAGCTTCCCAGGCTCACAATCACGAGGTTCCTATTGCGGCCGTACCGTTCTCCAGGAAAGATGCGGCCGCACTGGCGTCTTATGTTGGGCGGCAGGTACAGCTTTCCATATGGGCTGCTCCATTACGCCGCTACGCACCACTCTACTCCCTTGACCCAGAATGTACTTTCCAAATTACCGCCTGGTCTCAACAAGCACGACGCAGCTGTAATACACCGCATACGTTTGAACGTCGCCTACACACGCCTTTTCCGTTTTAAGCTTCAGCAGACCAGCTCACCCTTGTGCGAAGACTGCCACTGTCCAGAAGACGTCCACCATGTCATCTGTGTGTGTAGACGATACGATACACCCAGACTCTCCTTGACAGTGACTTTGGGCAAACTACCCACATCACGTCTTACGTTGCATGATGTGCTTGGCCCCTGGTCATGTGCTAAAATGGCCTCACGTGTGACGAAAGCCTTTCTCAGCTTCCTCCGTAGTTCAGGTCTCGTCAACACTCTTTAACAGTAGTGAACATCGGTGATACGTGTGATATAGAACCACGTTCCTCATCTTAAATCTCTTAACCTCTGTGGTATGTCAAAGTGAACATTTCGCGTGTGTATGTCTTCGTCATGGCTGCGATGGTAACGCTGAATGTGCCGCGTTCCCGTGAGACTACTCCGTGAACTCAGAACTCTGTCATCTTGAAGCGAACATTTCCTCGAGTATACTTCAACATTTTTCTTTTATTACCAAACTCCTGAACTTGCTTGCGACTCCAATTGTCACCATACTTTTTCTTTCTCTGATTTTTCCTTCTTTCTATCTCCCCCTTTTTGCTTTTATTTTATTTTTTTTTTCTTTCTCAATCGTTTCATTTTTCACCTGACGTAGCATGTCAGGCCCTTTGCTGGACAAACCTCGTCAGTGTCATTAAACCATTCTCTCTCTCTCTCTCTCTCACCCACAACAAAAAAAGGACGAATCTTGACAGCCTTGTTCTCTCGTCCTTTCAGCAGTCTTGTTCCATGCATGAGTAGTCGTTTGAACAAACTGAGCTAATAGGGAAAACCTTCTACTCGTGATCGCTTCATGTTTACGCTATAACAGTACATCAATATTTGGCTGCGAGAGCAAGCAAAAAAGATCCTAAAAAAGGCAAGGGGCGCGTACCTGCTCACGAGGCAATGCTCCCGAAATTAATTTTATTTCGCCACATGCGACCATAGCCGGCCTTTTGGGAAGCTTGCGATGCAGACAGACAGGCTACGGTTGCCTTATGTGTAAGTTGAAATGCCTGAAAGGGACCCTGCAGCAGTGCCAATAAACGCTTCCTTCTTTCCTGGAAGTATTGAAAGCTGAAGTTTTCACCAACAGAATAGCACTGCGTGATTTGCACTCGGCATATCTGCTTTTGTTACGATTTTTTAAAGTTGTGTTGTAAGAGTTCATAGCTGCAACTGAAAGCAAGGCAGAAGTATTGATGGTATGGACCAATGGCATGCAACCAATGGCCAAACTTCGAAGATTACAAAAAAAAAACAGGATTTTTTTTCAGCTTGTATTCCGGTGTGCGTAATGCAATAATTTTTGGCTTCAGTATTTTGTGGCGAGCTAATCTAAGGACCGCAACCAAAAAGTGTTTCAGATGGTAAAAAATGTTCACAGGTATGCTGCAGCAGCTCTTTAAACAAGCGTCGAGGAACAGAGAACTTGCATGCGAGGTGGTAGCAAAAAACCACGAGGCACTTCACTCCGGGTTCATGTTCGACGCTTGTGGGAAAATGATGTGGATGGTTTGGACACGAACTGGTGGCTTTGAAGACTATGAGGTGCCGCGCAAGCCAGCCTCTGTGATCACATATGTTCCAGTTACTGGGTGACTGTGCAAGAATTGCAGATATCTGCAAATACCTGATTCCGAATAACATGGAATTTTACGTGGTATGTACAAAATCTTTGTCTGCCATACTGATTATAAGGCTTGTTTTTAACTGGATATAGTCCTTTTTATAGTTAAAGCACCTTCTACTTGCTAGGGCCCTACACCATGACATGCCAATAAGTAGATGCTGCGATACTAAATAGCATTTATAATATTAAAAAAACTGAGTTTGTTTAGCATGGAATTACAATAACATTTATAATATTTCTTGATGGGTTTCATAGCCTAAGTTCGCAGAACAGTTCCTTCTCCCGAAACGAGCAAGGTGCGCTTCACTAACTAAATAATATAAAGAAACAAAACAAATACGCAACTTGTTTTGTTTCCCCGCTGTTCGATTACGATTTGTTTCAAAATCCGAAGTAGTCAAAAATGCGTTATTCCTAAATGCAGTTCATCGCTTGTTCTTTATTCCTTTTTAAGGTGTATACTAAAAAGGGAGCACTCGTCATTTTAAGGAATCTCCTCTGCCCACCTCCCCACATTCTAAATTTTGTCCTTGTTTCAAAGATCCCTAAATGGTCTTTGAAAAGCCCTGGTTCCCGTTTTCCCTGCCCATTAATACTGGAACCAGATACAGGCATCGGGGATATAAGCGCGCTCAATCGGGAAACTATTTGGGGCAACAGAGAAGATTGTGCTTTGGCATTGGAAAGTTTCAACTTTTAGAAACATGTGATAGGAAAACGATTCGCCAGAAAAGAACGCGACCGAGGTATACAGCTTACACCCGCATTTTTTCGTGGCATTGTCTAGTGTAAACTTCTATTCAGCAAACACTCCTAACAATAAAGCTGGTAAAAGGGTAGTAATGGGTGCATTTACTAACCCTTACGAACTTGACTACTCCACATAACGTTACGTAGGCTCTGCCACTAAGTATGGACAGTAACTGCTAATCGTTACTAGTCAAGACCGTGCACTTAGTAACTGCTGCTTGTTTGATACTAACAATCACGGATGCTAACAAAGAGTAGTCGGGCCCACTAGCCGATCGAGCATGTAAAAGCGTTTCTTATCCGTTCAGTGAAAAATCATAAGCGTCCAATCCGCGGCCAGAGAAATGATCCAAAATCCGCCATGGTTCGGAGGCGTAAAAAATACCGTTGCCAGCGTTTACGCGCTAGACAGCACCGGTGCTGCCAAAAGCCGAGAGCTAAGAAACTTATGATCTTTCAGTTAAAACAAATTTCCGTTCAGCCTGTAGTGTCTCTAAGTACACATTGAAATACGGGAATTTACCAGAAAATGAAGAGGGTAAAAAGTGCGCTGAGCGATGCGAACGGTCGTCGAAGGCGCCGGAGTATATTGATGATATTCAAGGCAAGAAGAAAAACTATACTGCAAAAGCTGTAGAGCTGGAGGATGGACTTACGAAAGCACTGAATTCTGTACCTGCGGCGGAAGTTACGGAAAGGGGAACAACAGTGGCAGTCGCACACACCCATGAGCACAACGCGGATATTTCTTGACTGTGACAGTTTGAAGCTATTGACTGACTATGACACAAAAGCTACATCAGCAGATAGCGATGCCGATTCGCCGACTGTTGCTCGTGCAAGCCCGCTAGAAGAAATCCCATAGTGAACAAGTTGCCTGCAGGAAAAAAAAATCGACGATAGGCATTTGAAAGAAAAATACCGACCTCGCACCTCCGTCCGCTTTTGAAAGCGCTCAAGCCCTGCAACCCTAAGTTACCACTGGATGCCAGGGCACTTTTGAAAACACTGAGAAGTACCGAAGTAGTTGCTATGATTGATGGATCATTTTAATTTTTGGGTATACACCCTTGACTACAGGCGCACATCTCAGGAAACATCCCTGAAAAGTGAAACGTTCTCTCTTTGATTGTAAATGTTGATGAGATGAGCGTTTCACGAAGCTCGCAAAGAGAATTCCGGCGTGGGATCGTGAAGGTAAAAGGAAAAGAAAATGGCTCACCATTCGTTGCTGCGCTTTACAACGGTAACGGGAAACCAGCTGACCTGTAAGCCTACATGGAGAACTTTCTTGGTGAGATGAATGAGCTGCTCGAGAAGGTCTCATTTACCAAGGTCACTCATTTAAGTCATGTTGCACGCATTCATATGTGGTACCCCACTGGCTGCCATGCACGCAAAAACTACGCAGCTGTGAAGGTCCGCGCTCGAAGGACGACAAGAAATAAATTTTCCAGATACGCATGGTCCTCTCCGAACAGACATGAGTTTCATACTGAAGCTTCAGCCACTCTATTATCATAAGGTATCACCGTTGCTCCGCTTAAGTGTTGGGCTTGTCAGCCAGTTTCCTTTGGAGTACATGCAATTGGTGCGCCTGGGTGGGGTGAAAAAAACTCCTCCAGCCGTATTTAGTGCCTTAGAAATCATGCTCGTTGAAGATGGCTCGTTCTTGCAATGCTGCATGGTTAGCTTTTCTAAGCAGCATTAATGAAAATCTTCATGCGACATGAAGCGGACACCAAGAAGCCCAGATTCCTTGGAGCAATCGACATCTTTTGAATGCAGGACGTCCTGCTTTATCGTGGTCCGGTCGTCCTTAAAAGGATAAGATTATTGCAGCACTCCATGATGTTATACGTTGCAATTACAATTCTATTCAGCCCAAAGTTTTAGTTAATCACACTGATATTTCTGATCGCCTTATCAGACAGTTTCTTTCTGAAGGCAAAAAACTTTACGACGGTGGCATATGATGTATGTTTACAACAGACACTCGTTTTTTGCTTATTTTGAACGATGTGCGTAAATACGGCCCGATTAATTCATTCTCGGCCTTTCATTTGGAAAATTACCTTTACCATATCAAGAAGTTGGTAAAGTCGCGCCATAGTTCATCCGCACGTTCTTTGATGGATCAATTGAGAGAGGACGATGGTTAAGGCTAATCCAGAAAGGACGGCGTCGCATAAATTGTCTGCGCCGCACTCAAATGCACCATTGCCACTGAGATTTGATAAGGAGCAATATTCGAGACTAGAAACTGAGGACACTGTATTCTGCCTCAACAGAAGGGGCAAGTGTGCAAAGCTGAATAATGGGAACATTGTTTGGATAACGACATACATATGCTCTCCTCAGGGGGTAAACATGTGCGGGGTTTTTTTCGCAAAAGCTGAAAACCTGTATACCCAGCCGATCCCATCGTCTAATCTTGCAGCGAAATTTCAACAACGTACGGCGTGATAAAAATAGAAGATGTTGATCACAAATGTGTGTGCCTTGCACGCGCAGGCTATGCCATATTTCCCCTCCTTCATACTTAAAATCGAGAACCGAAATTAGTGAGGGCCTGTTTCGTGGTGGTGCAACTGCCCACAAAAACAGTGACTTAGACGCGATCGTGTGTAAATTCCAGTCTTTATGTAGCCATGTGACCGAAATGCTGAGGCATACTTTTTCACTTTTACATGAACTATCCGATATTCCAATGGGACATAATAAGGTTGAGCCAGGTAAGAGGGTTGGGGATGGGATTTCTGGTGCTCCCCAGTGGAGACATCTTCGTTTATCTGACCACATCACTTAGGGCGGGTGGCTTTTGTGTTCATTAGGGCTATAGCGGGGGAATGTGGGTAGACACATCTGTTGGGCAAGGTGGGTGAATTATGATTGACAATACAGCGCGACTTGGACAACGACACAAAGAAGAACGACGGGGCGAGCGCTCGTCCCTTCGTTCTTCTTTTGCGGGTCGTTGTCCAAGTTGCGCTCTATTTTTCAATCAGAATGTGGTAGAATTTGGCAGCGTTAAGGAGTGTGTAGCATCTCTCGTTTTGGGCTCAACAATAAACACAATTTGCATGGGGTGCAGGCTTATGCACCTACATCCATTTGCGACGATGATGTAGTGGATGTGCTTTACGAATACATCGAATTGGCAATGAAGAAAGTAAAAACCCCCGTACTCTGTCGTTATGGGCGATTCAATGCAAAATTTGACTTAGGGGACCATGCGGTAGAAAAGTTTGGCTTAGGACCTAGAAACAGCTGGGGAAATCCTGGTTGCCTCTGCCGAAAGGAATAACTTTCACACAATGCATACATTCTTCCGGAAAAGAAAGAATAGCAAATATTCTTGAAAGGGCCCAAACGGTGGAACAAAAAACGAGATCGCCTTCATTTTAAATCGCACTCCAAGCATGGTACACGACGTTCAAGTAACTGGCAGTATTAAAACAAGTGATCACGGGATCGTCTGAAGTCGTATCCCCTATATTTAGGAAGGGAACGATTTAAGATGCTCAAGCGTAAGACGCCGAAGGTTCCCTCCGTAGAAGGAAATTCGCTGAATTCAGATTGTTACTCGAAAACAAATTCTCCATGTTGCTCAATGAAAACAATGATCTGGACACTGCCACTTATCAGTTCACAAATGCGGTCATTCAGCAGCGGCAGCGGCAGCGATTACTCGGTGCGTCCTGGGGTGCCGCCCGCCGCCGCTGCCAGTTCAGCAAACCCCTATTATGTTTATGATGGGAGGTCCGAGAGGGGAGGGGAATGGCGTTAAAGGTGGTGGGGGGGAGAAAAGAGGGCAGTTACGTGTTATGATGCAAATGTCTTTCGACGACATTTGCAGGAAAGCTAGCAGATACACTGGCAATTTTTTCCAAGGCGCGACATTGCTTTGTCTATTTGGTTTGACCAAAAACGTTACATCGGAGTATTGTGATCCATTAAAGTGGCAATTACTTTTATCAACGAAAGATTGAAGGAATCCAGCTTCGTGTAGAACAGGGGTCACAAACTCGCTTGAGTGAGCGGGCCGCAGTCACAAAACATAGTCCGCAAGGGACTGGCCAGCCCAGAAGGTTGAAACGACGGGAGGGGGGGGGGGGGAGGAGAGGGAAGGGAGGGGGTGGGGCGGTAACAAAATGTCAGCTAACATTGCCATTTCAAAGACTCAAGTCTTTCTTCACATCTTGCAAATATGCCGGGCCATTTCTGAATAGAATTTGGCATCAGGATTCCTGATTTCCCTCAGGATTTCATGGTGTTCGGACTCCATGCATGGCTACGCGAGCAAGGCGTGGCACTCACCCATTCGCTCTAAAAGAAAAAAAAAATGAACGGAGACATTCATGAGCGGGCCGGGGCGGGCCGTGTTTTGAGACCCCTGGTGCAAAAATAATATGTTCATCTACCCCAACAGTAGCACGAGGTCGCGGGTTCGATTCCCGGCCGCGGCGGCCGCTTTTCTGGATGGAGGCGAAATCAAAAACGCCCGTGTGTACGAGATTTCGGCGCACGTTAAAGATCCCAGGTGGTCAAAATTAATCCGGAGCCCTCCACTACGGCGCGCCTCATCACCTGCGTTGCGTCGGGCGCGTTAAACCCTACAATCAATCAAATCAATACCCCAACAGTAATCTTCTAGTGGCTTAATTTTGAAGCACACAATTTTCATGGACGGGTCATCGAACTGAGACTGCAAAAGTAGAGACCTTTACTCCCTTTGGTGGCACAACCAAAAATAGGACACCCTTTTTTTTTGCTTCACCCGTGATCGGATCACATGAATAACCGAATGGGGTGCAGGCTTATGCACCTGCATTCAATTACGACGATGATGACGATGAGGTATACGAGTCAGGTGTACAACTTCAGGCCAGCTAGCACAGTGTCCATGACTCTTTGAAAGGTTGCTGGTGCCGTGCACAGCTCAAACGGCATCACCTTGACTCGTATAGGCCATCCGGGGTTATGGATGCAGTCTTCTCTCGTTCTTTCTCGTCCACTTCAATTTCCCAGTAGCCTGTCTTGCTGGGCGAACTACAGGGGGTCGGGCGGGCGACAGCGGACAGTGGTATAGCGGGGGCCTCCTGACGACGAGCTGGAGCTGGCCGGTGTCGACCAACAGCTTCGAAATACGCCATAGCTTCCGACGGCGTAGAAGTTCTCAGTGCGTGTTGAACTTCTCTGATCGTGTCGGTCAGGTAGGCGACCTGGGGCTGCGGCGTGGTGGGGAAAAGTTTCCGCAACTCCTCCCTAAAACGCCTACATTCGTACATACTTGTACGGCACTACATAAAGGAAATGAAGACTGGTAGTTGGTTCTTGGAGGATACTGCAAAATAACAAAAAGCACAATAACTCGAACGCTCCGTCGCATCCCACATTGGCTTACCCCCTCTCCAGGACATACTGCGGAGAGAAACGAGTGCAGTATCAGCTACCTTGCAACTAAAACCAACTATACCTATGTAAAATACAGCTAGAAAAACTAACGCTTAAATGGTGGAAGCAATACAATGTTGACTTGGTGCTCTTCCGCTAAATGTGCATACGTATTATTTGTACTTGCATTCGCGCTTGTTTTTATGTTGTACCATGGTGCAAGTTGTGAAATTCTCTAGGATGTAAATAAGGTGCATATTTGTTTCGCATGAACTGCGCATTGTATACTGTACCATTTAGAAATTGTTCTGTTCATTTTCTTCTTTATTTTTTATCTTCTCTCTTTTTTCTCTTTTTTTACACTTGGCTGGTCGACTGTGGTTCGACTTGTTTCTGTTCATTTTTTTTTACCGTATGACACTGGCTTTGTAATGGGAGAATGGGAGGCCGGCAGTGCTGCCCTGCCGTCGACGTGTGTAAACGGAGGAGGGTCCTCGTCAATCCAGCGTCTGCACTGGCTTTTTGACTACACTCCTTGCAACGTGACATGTAAATGCTTGAACGAATAAATCTGAATTTTGAATTTTAATTTTAATTTTAATCTGACTACGGCCCGGATGGTGTCGCGTAGTGTATCGGAGCTAATAGCCCCGGCCCCGCTCACCTCCAAAACCCGCGCATGGACTGGGCGGTCGTACTGTCACGTTCGAATTTCCAGCGTCTTCTTCAGTGCGGCGGCCTGAGACACGAATTGGGACACGGTCTTGGGGGGGGTTACGAACAAGGCACGCGAAGAACTCTTGCTCAGAAACCTTAGCTTCTTTTCCTCCGTCATTTCAGCGTCCGCACGGCGAAAAAGTCGCTTATCCCCTCGATAAAGATCATGACCCCTTTGTTGGGGTGGTGCGTTCGAGTTTCAAGTAAAAGCGCAGCTCATTCTTTTCTCACCACGGCAGTAACGGTCTTAAAAAACTCGCTTTTGAATTGAGTCCACTTGGTCAAAGAGCTCTTGTGGTTCTCGAACCGAGTGCGAGCTGAGTCTTCTGAGTAAAAGAAAACATGTCGTCGGTAAGTTTCTTTGTCGTCCCACCTGTTCAAGATTCGGACGCGCTCCAGTTTCTCCAACCATTCTTGTGCGTCTTCTGCGGGGACTCCTTGGAATGATGGCGGTTCCTTTGGTGAGCTACGAGTACGGCAATTTCACGACGCCTGACTTTCTTGCCGAGCTTCACGGCACGCATACCACGACGCTCGCCTTCGGGCCGCGAGGCGGACGGTCGCGACGGCGGCAGCCGGTATCGCGAGCACAACAGCTGTGAAGCGCACTACACGGAATTAAAAGTCTCGAATCGGGGAAGAAAAGAGAGAGAGAGAGAGATTTCACAACGCCCACAAGGCGACAGCCAATTTTTTACATGGGCCTGGCAGTGAGTGGCGCGCCGCCGCAGCGACGACGCCTGCAAGGCGCCCACATTCACTCGCACGCGATTCTTCCTTGTCATTCACAACATTCCAAAGTGTCAGCGAAGCTCTTCCTAAAACTCATGGCACAACGGGAAAGCTTCACGCAAAAACGCGGTCATGCGAAGTGCTCTGATAAATAACTAGCAGGTCGATCGCTGAATCAGCTGCATATCAGAACACAAAAAGCTCAAGGTGAACAGTCCCGCGTGCGTATATCAAAGCAAGCACCACAAGCTACCAGGCTACTTCGCCCTTCATCCAAGCTCAAACAATACACGCGCACAGGCACCAGCAAGCGAATCTTAAACCTCGCTATGAGTTGAACACCGTTTCAATCGCGACGGAAGAGTAAATACAATTTCGTATTATCCGCCGCCTGCGGAGTGGGAACCTGCAAGCGGGGCCAAAGTGAGATAAACTTGATAACTCTCCGTTTATCCACACTCCGACGAGTGCAGATGATACGCGTTAAAACGTATTTTCACTGAGAGTGCGAATCGGTCTATCCCGCTCTTCGTCACACCGCTTTAATTAAGGGGAATAACTTTAAGGGGAATAACTACGTTGACTAAACAGTAGGCATGGCATTACCATTTGGTAACTGCAGTTTTAAACTACGTAGTAAATTACGAGAAAAGCGGCACTAACGCCAAACAGCTTACCTGAGGAACACCACGCATGAGGCAGCCATTGATGCTCAAAAATGGTGTACCGAGGCATTGTTGAACACGCTTCAAAAACGATGGGCCGCCTGTAGACTGCAGGAGTGGTCACATATTTCATCTCGGAGTCAAACACGACAGACCTCACTCAGTAACGATTTAACCCCCAAAAAATTGGGCCCATCTCCCCGCGAGGGGGACTCGAGTAAATGCGTAGGGGGTGGGTGTGTTGCGTTAACGTTTAGTGTTTGGGGAGTTGGTGGTAGTGAATGCGTTGTATCAGCAGCTTCTTGACGTAGTTTGAATAAGTCAAGGATATAAGGCGCGTTCGTAGCCTCCCATTCTGTGTCGGCTTTGTTGCGCAGTGGGTAGAGCACCATGTACATTGCGTTCCACCCGCAAGGTCGAGGGATCAAAACCAGGCGCCGGATAGTATTTTTTTATATAGTGTAGGGGGAGGGGTGCGGACTACGACTACGGACGTCAACGCGGGTGACATCGTGAGTGACTGAAATGCTCTGCATTTAAACGCTGCATTAGCTCAACGACAGGACTTGCCACAAGCGTTTTACCATGACCATGCGCACGGCTGTATCCATGACCGTCGCCCTCTCCGCATTCCGCGCGGGGCCTGCGCATACCTGCCGGCCGCCAGCCGCACGGCGGAAAGCGGCTGATTCGGCCGCGCTTACACCGCGGGTTCGCCGTAGACAAAAAAGAGAAAAAAGTACTAATGTATTCCCGCTTTCACTGATTTAGAAATTAATTTAGAGAATGAGCCTGTGAATATAGTAAAATGTTTATTTTTGTACATTAGTATTATTTGGACCTGGCCAGAGCGCCATGGCACTCGATTTTAACCAGAAGAAACGGCAGAGAACTCGGGTAAAAGCGCAATGTTGTTTCTTCGGAGCACAGAACTGGACATAGTTCTGTGATTGAAAATTTTGGGCTCGTCAATTTACATGCTTTCATTTTATAGTTATTTTGTTTGTTTTCTTTCTGCTTTTGCTTTATGCTTTCTTTCTCTGTTTCTTCTATCATCTAGCGTAGCAAGCCAGTGCGACGGCTCAGTTGACCTCGCTGGTCTTAATTGAAATTTCTCTTTCTCCCTCCCTCTCTCTCCCTCTCTCTCTATATGTGTTTCTCTCTCTAGTTTTGGTGTAAAATAGTTTGAAACCAATTTTTTTTTATTGGTTGTGACAACTCCTTTGTGCCTCGGTATTGCCGTAGTGTTCGCTGTTAGCGACTGTTTGCCTAATTTGTACGTGAGCACGGACGGTCTATATAGAATTGCCGTTATTTGGTTGCTTTATTGCGTTGAAAGCAAAGGATTTATTGTAATAGTCATGGACAGTTTTTCTATTCTGTCTGTGGGCTTAATAAAAAGGGTTCCCTTTCTGAGCTTCTTCGTTTTCGTTTTTTTTTTATTTCCCATTTGTGCAGCGACGTTTTTCTTTTAGATTTGAGCGCACTTTTTATTTTATTTTCTGCCATTTGTCAAAGCGTGTATACAGCTGATACAGCTGTTACTGATAAATAAATTAAACTAAGCCTTTAAACTACGTGCCGTTCAGGCGCTATTTTGAACCTGGTGCATACTCCTGTATACTAGAACCAACTTTCTCGAGACTGAGATCCTAAATAAGAACGATATAGTCATGCAAGATTTCATTTTGTGTAATGAACACATATCAACATCAAGGTAGGTATAACCGGAAGCAAGTAAGGTGAAACTGCTTCGCTCTGCAATATATATGCCGCTGTAAACTTGAGTGGAAAGTGGAGCGCATGTAGTCGTACACGGATCGTACAAAGTAGAAAAGGTACACGTGCATCCCTCTCAGTGGTATTCCCATCCGCATATTGGCGGAGACCGCAGTTAGCGCTCTCCGCCAAATTGAACAAAAATCGGGGACAAACTGTAACAGAGTAGTGAGCTGGGCAAGTTGGTATGGCGTCATTCTGGGCAACAGCGCGAAAAAAGACGCGGACGAAAGAAACGGACAGGACGAGCGCTGGTTTATTCACGCAAACCGTGCGGAAAATAAACGTTCGAATCCAACACACTCTCCCGGACCCCTCTCTGCCACATTTGTCAGCACTCAACACCTTAACATGATACTCATGAAGAATAAGACAGTGGGCAGCACCCGACAGATAAGAAGGATACAAAACAACTGAACATTCCGAACCACAGCACGTGCTAGCCAAATACGCATATTCTTTGTCACTCAGCGCAATCGACGTTTGGCTAACACAACTGGCTCCCAATCTCCTGATGTGAAAAGCTTCAATGATTTCCCGGCCTGTCTGCCTGGCGTGTCTAGAAAGAACGGTTGTTTCTTTAAGCAAAGGATAGCAGGCGCTCCTGCATGGGCGGCAGTGGTCTTCCAGCCTGGACTAGGTGGTCGCTTTTAGCGACCTTCTATGCTCGCCTAGGCGAGTGTTAACACATCGGCCACTCTGGCCTACGTAGCTCTTGCCACAAGACAGAGGAAGCCGATAAACAACACCCGTCTTGCACGGAACAAACCTTGACCTGTGGTTCACACTACAGCCACCCTCTGTGCGATTTCCCTCGCGGCTCTTGGAAAGCTTATGAGGCGCAGAAAAAAACCACACTGACACCATAGCGTTGCGCTACGTTTTTTAGCCCATGGGACAGCCTATGTGCGTAGGGAACAACAGCAAACCGATCAGGCTTCACTGCCGGGCCCAGAGCGTCAGCCAAGCCCAAAGCCGGGAGGCGCTTAACCAGTCTTTCACATGCGCGTGAGAGTACATGGCGTGGGAAACCTGCACATTGTAGCCGATAAACTTGCTATTGAAAGCTTTCTGGAATGCTGTGCGGGCACGACTTCGTTAGTGCAGCTTTGAGTGATGAAAAAGCTATACCTTGCTTAATTACCTTCGAGTGGCTAGAGGCGAATGGGAGCAGGGGTTTCTTAGCACGTGGCTTATAGCACCAGCACATACGGGACGGCAGGAAGGACAGGCTCAAGTCAAGAAACTGAAGCACCCCTTCTTGCAGAAATTCAACTGTAACTTGAAGCCCAAGGCCACACTCATGAAAAAGGGCAAGAAAAGAGCGTGCTGAAGTGGCGTAGTCCGCTGTTTTAAACATTACCAGAAAATCATCAACGTAGCGGAGCACGTGACCAACGTGAGCACGTGAGCACGGAGTGCTCGTCCTGTCCGTTTCTTTCGTCCACGTCTTTTTTCGCGCTGTTGCCCAGAATCGGGGACAAATTTAATTGTCATAAATTAAATTTGTCATAAATATCTAAATTGCCAAAATATCTAATATCTAAATTCCCTGTGTGTAAATGTACGTCGGACGTACCCTGATCCAAGGATCTAAAAGTGCGGCGGGCATAACGTCGTACGATGCAACGGGCCTTTCATTCGTCTGGTGACTTCAAAAGACCGACAAGTATACAGTGAGCACACCTCCCGTGTGATCTCATGCGATTTACATCGGAGGAGATTATCGTAACGCAGGGGTACCTAATGTAGAATAATTTCCCACTGATCCTTAAGCAAACTACTATAGCCAAGAGCGGCGCACGATAGTGCATCTTGTTGACCGTCTGTTAGCATCACAATTCTGTTCTTTTATATGTTTCTCTATAGTTGAATTCAATGCTTACGAATAAAAAGGTTTGTGGCGACAAGTTATACTTCAAGCTTGTGTACGGAAATCATGTAGGTTCGACTTCCCTGCTCGTGAATGGGTTTTTTTATTTCCACAGTGTTGGCTCTTTGTCAAAAAACCCAACCCATATTTAGAACCCAGTAATTTAGGAAGAGTAACTTAAGAAAAATAAAACGTCTACATAGTGCACATTACTGAAAAAAAAAATTCGCTTGGCAATGTAGTTGCATCGATGGAAACAACCTGAATAGTACGGGATCATGTTTATTTACAGAGAATAAATGAAAAATGGGGCATTACAGAACAAAGTTTCAAAAAAGTTTACAGAACACAATCAAGACACTTCTGTTTGAAGTTTTGAAACTGCTTGAGGACAGTTCGCACTTTAGGGTGCATTGAAGACACCTTTCGGGAAGGTTGCCTTGTTCCTCCTTCTGGGTGCATATTTACCAGCATTCTGAAAAGAGGAAAAAACACAGACGCGATAATTATTTGTCTGGAACTACGCTGAAAATAACACATATTGCTTTTGCTTTCTATGGACGATTTGGAATACTAGAACGGCATTTAAAATGTAACAAATTAAACTCACGGCAAAAGGCGAGTCGCTATACAGGATTGTTTGACCCTGAATATAGAGTATAGAGTTCGCAGGCGACAAAAACCTGTAATCTTGGCGTACAAAATGGTTCATTTTTGCTACAACTTGATGAAATAATTTATTTGCTTGCAATCGTAACAGACAAATATAATTGGACAAAAGCAGGTATTAGCAGGCACTAGCAGGTATTGGTTAATTTAGTGACAGTGGGTTCCGTGGAACCCACTGTCACTAAGCTGAATTATTCCGTGGAACTTCTGCTATTTGCCGGTGCACTTAGAGAAACTTCATATTTCTGGGCAATTTTAGGTAAGGTTTGTAGGAATTTTTAAACAATGTGGCGGCACGTACGTGCTACAAAACTGCACTACTATACTACAGGAAAAGGAGAAATTCGAACCATCTGTGCCGAAATTCCCAGCGTTGACAAGCTTTTTAACGTACTGCGTAACCGCGAAGTGGCTAAGGGCGTTGTGCTGCTGAGCCCAACGACGCGGGTTGGATCCCAGCCGCGGAGGTCATAATTGCTTCGATGGAGGCACAAACCAATAGCGCCTTTGTGTCGATGTGCATGCACACGTTGAAGATTTCCGCCTGGCCTAAATTATTCTTTGGTTCTGCCCTACGGCGCGCCCAAGTGCAGCTTTTTCCATTCAGCTTTCTCTATTTTAAGGTGCCCAAAAAGAGGGTCTATTCAATGCTGCTGGACACTGTTGTGTTGGCGCTTTGAAAAATCTTACATACATGTAAGCCGACGCCACGCGCCACCACAATACGCACTGCACTCCTGAGAGCCCCACCCCCTCCCAATTTTGTCTCCGCGCATTTATGCAAAATTAATCTGAGCTATTTCTTACACGCGACGTTTTTGAGAATTGCGGAATAGTAATTCAGTCATGATTGCGAAGCCCGTGTACTTGCCTTTGAATGAACTCTAACGTTGTTGGCACTTCACCACTGTATTCTAAATTTAAACAGTAGTAAGCCGCATACAGCAGCTCCATGGCTGCCAAAAAAACTAAGTCCTTCGAAGCACTTGGTTCCGTCTAGAAGGATGATGCAGGTGCAGTCGAATATGCTTCGACCTGTAATATAACAATTGTATTTTGAAGTCAGATGTAGTTCGAGAAAGCATCATACGACATTTAGTTAGAGAGCCCTGGTGCGTCCAAATACTCATTATACGGCTCGCCTGGGACCCTAAAATATTAGTGCTCTCATTTGCTGATTTAGCTAGCCGTGATGGCTAGCTAGCTAAACGTTTGGTGGGCGAAGCTATGGTACAGTATAAACGCAATCTAAGCACCCTCTATTGTTTTTGTGTGAAAATTGGTCCTACCAAGGAAAGGTTACTTGCAGAAGTTTTTAAAGCTATCACAATTGTCCTAAGCTGCAGGAAATCTAGAAGAAGCGTTTTTTTTTCAAGCTCATTCTTTCTCGTACACGCCGAATTCATTTATAGCTCCTGCATATTCTAATGTTATTCACTATACCTTATTTGTACAGGTATAATAAAAATAGTTTCTTTGGCCTTACCAAGCGCTAGCACCAAATGCGTAAGGGGAAGGTTGAGGATTAGTTCCGCGATTTCGACTGCTGCCTGCAATGTACAAGCAAGTGTAATGAAACCGAATGTTTGAGGGTTATGTCGGAGAAACAAGAACACTTCGTCTTGTAAAATTCCGTAAAACATTGTAAAACTTGTAAATCTAGTAATCGCCATTTTCGCCCTACCTCCGGCACACGAAACAGGCAGTCCATTTTCTCCTTGAACAGAAGGCACATCAACGGGAACCTCCCGTGAAGAGTGCCACTGGGCGCCCCAGCTCCTTCTCTGCCTTGTCAGTATTGAGAAGCCACACGAGTGAGTCATCCGGCTTCACGCTGTGCCGCAGGAATGCGAACAGCGTCTCGTAATCAGGCACATTTTGGCTTTCAAACATGCGGCAGATGTCGACGGTTGTTAGCCTATAGCAAGAGAGAGAGAGAGAGAAGGAACGACGCAGTGATGAAACTTTTCGTACTATTACTAAGAAAATAGATTTCCGGAATATAGGGGAGCTGCCTATTTTTCCGTGACAACTCTTTAAATGTTTTGATGCTACCCTCTGGAGGTTCGAAAATGTCACAGAAAAGTATGATAAATCAACGGGGCGCGATTAGGGAAGCAGTTTGCGGCTCCGTTCAACAAATAGTGACTCCAATATTGTGCCTTTGTGTTTTTTCGGTGTAGTGTAGCCCCAAGCTGCCCATGCTTCGGGCCTGGGGGCGAAGCGGGACAAAACACGCCTTCAGCCGAGCACGCCGAGCAGGCGTTTGTATCGCTGAGAGGGAAGGGACAGACCACTGCGAGTTCTGCCAGTTAGAAGCTTCTACGTCCCACACCTCTCTAAACAAGTTTTTCGTCCCTGCTTAGCCGAGCCGCGCCGCTTCCCGGCCTCTCAAAACTGCGGCAGTGCACATTTTAAATTGGTTGTAACAGGCCATAATCGCAGGATGCTCCGTAGCTCCTTTACAAACCGATATAGGTTTGCAATCAAATCAAGTGTCAGTACTCCTCTAAAAATGTAATCAGGCTCCAGATAAATGAAGGTTTGCTGCAGACCATCTAGGTTGTTTAAAGTAGCAGCTTGACAAACTAAATTCCCAGTCCTTTTTAAACGCAATGTGTACAGTGCCATGCATTTCTTGCTTCACTAAATTTGTCCCACAGTACTACATGATTATATATTTTACATTTGCTATATTCACAGCACAAAATATTAACATTGTCTTCAAGTCGCCGCACTAAGCTGGAAGCTTTAAACAGGGACATGCAGAAGTACAGGAATATATTCATGCCTCTTGAAATGCGACAAAAAGTGCCGCCTTGTGAAAAGTAGGGGCCACTCCTTTCTGACATCGCTGGCACGGTTGTTCTTGCTGTTGATGGATAGCCTTATTGCTGGGAACGCAGGCATCATCAGCTGTGTTTGCATATCCACATTTCGCTCAGCTTCGGACTTGATGCTTTCCTCCGCAAGAGTTTTCTTTGCCTCTTCGTAGTCACTCACAGAGCTTGAAAGCGGCGGCTGCCAATCCGGACAACCATACGTCGTCCTTGGTGTAGCCCTTTTCAGCTTCCCATTTGCAAGCTCCTCAGCTACGCGCTTGCCGCCCCTTCCGCTGTGTTCAATACGAGTCTCTAGTTTTCGCGCCAACCCTTCAAATGTGGCGGATTGCGACGCACTTGTCAATGGATCTGCGAGGGCTGCAGGGTACATTGGTCCGACATAGTTGGCCACAACTCGACATAGACTGAAAGATGGGCGTGGCGCAACTTTCTCCATAGCCGCCACTATCATGCGAACCAGCTCGCAGTATTTTGAGTGGCTGAGGGTTTTTTGTGCATTTAACGCCGTTAATGTTGCCTCAGAGAGCGAGTTCCATGGTAGAATGAGGTCAGTTAAAACTGGGACGAGCATACTGACCTGGCCCCTGCCCCGCCCCCCCCCCTGGGTTGCCTCTGGCAGCCCAACCCCCCACCACGCCGCTTGCTGAGGCAGCAGCGGTTGTGGTAAAAACGTCTTCCGTCGGGACCGGTGCCGCTCCCGCCTCTGTCTCCCCGTCCTCCAGTGCGTTGGAGGGTACCGAGGTGATGGACACCAGGGGCCCCCGCACCGGTTCCCACCGCCACCGCACCGCCCGTGCCACCTCTGGCGCCCCGGACGCCCTCGGCGGTGGCGGCTCAAACGAAGGGCTCCCGAGGGGGGCCAAGCCCGGGGGGGGCCCGGTCCGTCGGGCACCCCTCGGACATCCGACGACGACATGGATGTCGGGCCGTTCCTGCTTGCAACGCAGCGCAAGGAACGCGTCCCGACGCCAAAGCCTCCCGACAACCCAAAAAAAGGCGAGAGTCACACCCCCGAAAGACGACACATAAACAAACACACACACTCCAGTAGCTCTCACACAAAATAAGGGGAAGAGAAAACAAAATTTAATGGAACTGTAGAGGCCTTCTTAAAATCTTGACGATGTATACGAACTACTGCATGCTAATCAGCCAAGTGTAATGTGTGTTCAGGAAACACATTTGAATTCCAAGCACACAAATTTTTGAATAGTTAATGGTCTTCAGAAAGGACAGGGATGGCTGCACACACTTTCTGGCGGTGTGGCCAAAATCGTCCGGAAATCCTTAGCATGCCACCCTGTCACTTTAAACACTATCCTTGAGGCTGTAGCAATACGCTTAATAATTTTTAATAGGTTGATAACGGTATGCTCCAAAACTTTCCTCCTGATTTACACTTTCGAGCTCTGATTCGAGGCGCTGGTTGCCCAGCTCCCCAAACCCTACATTCTAACAGGCGACCTTAACCAAAATTCTTTTTGGGGGCTCTTCTCGTACGGATCCCCGGGTCGCCTGATAGGAAAGTTTCTTACATCCTTGGAGCATCCTTTTTAAACTAAAAGCCTACTCCCATAACATAGGCACAACACATACTCATTCTTGACTTGGCTATTGGTCCGCAGTTCTCTTTCCTCTTCTCGAGGGGGGTGGGGGAAACTGACCCATATGG
The DNA here is from genome assembly GCA_013339765.2 of Haemaphysalis longicornis. Taxonomy (NCBI): domain Eukaryota; kingdom Metazoa; phylum Arthropoda; class Arachnida; order Ixodida; family Ixodidae; genus Haemaphysalis; species Haemaphysalis longicornis. Next base: position 100,214,592 of record CM023448.1, on the reverse strand, counting down.
CAGTGACCATTTCCCCCACCTCACTACATACATAGGAAAAGGCCCTGCAGCCCTTTCCCATAATGGGTTTTAATGAAACACAGCTAACTGGAATACATTTACAGAGACATCCAAACTCACCACACATCCATAGGACACCTACACGTTGAAGAACTACCCAACTCCTCACGGCGCACATCCTCGACGCCGCCGAAAAGTCCATTCCCCACGCCTCTGGTGCCCCGCGCAACCAGCGGAGGCCGTGGTGGAATGAGGACTGTAGGCGGGCGCGAGAGGCCCAGAACAAGGCGTGGGGTATCCTTCGTCGGTACCCCACGTCGGGAACCTCCTCTTGTTCAAACGGGCCAAGGCTTAGGAAAACGTGTGCGCCGTAGGCAAAACGAGAGAGTTGGCGTACATTCATAACATCAATAAACTCCTACACAGACACAAGGAAAGTATGGACACGAATACGCAAACTAAAGGGGACAACAAACACACAGCCTGCCTCTGGTCAGCACTACAGGGGACACACTCGAAGACCAGGCTGACACACTCGCACAACACTTCCAACACGTTTCCAGTTCAGCACACTACACAAACACTTTCATGAAACAAAAACCCTTGGCCGAAAAGAAGCCTTTACATGACAATGACAGGTCAGCCACTTCTTATAACTCCGAGTTCACCTTCATGAGCTGAGGGGGCTCTGAGCACGTGTAAACCTCAGCTCCAGGCCCAGACAACATTACATATACAATGATACAAACTTACACACAGACACTTTTTTAACACTTCTTTACCTTTTCAAAAAGATATGGCTTTCGGGGCACATTCCCAAAATCTTGGAGGGATGCCATAGTTGTAGCATTTTTTAAAGAAGGGAAGGACCCTTCTTCTCCCGCTAGCTATCGACCCATTGCCCTGACCAGCTGCCTGTGCAAGCTTCTCGAGAAGATGATAAACCGGAGGGTTGTGTACTTTTTGGAGTACAACGGTCTTCTTGAGAGCTGCCAGGCAGGCTTCAGGGCGGGAGATCCACAAACGATCAACTTGTGGCACTAGAGTCATACATTAAGGATGCCTTCATTCACAAACAATTCTTCTTACGGTGTTTTTTGACATAGAGAAGGCCTATGACACCGCTGGCGTTATGGCATACTTACTGACCTTAAGTCGTTCGGTGTCTCTGGTAACATGTTAAATACCGTTATTAGTTATTTGTCGGAGAGAACCTTTCGCGTCAGAGTTGGTTCTGCCTGTCAAAGGTACACGTGCAGGAAAAAGGCGTGCCGCAAGGTGGAGTTCTAAGCTGCACTCTCTTCATAGTAAAGATGAACTCCCTTGGGAAGGCACTGCCGCCTACAATTTCTTACTCTATGTATGTAGATGACGTGCAGATATCGTTTAAATCTTGTAATATGTCAATATGCGAACGTCAAGTCCAGCTCGGCGTCAAGAAACTTGCCAGCTGGGCAGACAAGAATGGTTTTAAATTGAATCCTGAAAAAACTCCTGCGTTGTGTTCTCTAGGAAGCGCGGGATCCTTCCAGACCCAGACATTACACTTAATGGCGTGTCGCTTCCTGTGAACAAGGAGCACAAGTTTTTAGGTGTTGTGTTTGACCAGAAACTCACATTCATTCCACACATCAAGAAACTTAAACATAAATGTCTTAAAACAATGAATATCCTGAAGGTTCTCTCCCACCATTCGTATGGTTCCGACAAAGAACTCCTGCTTCGCTTGTATACTGCTTTGGTTGGGTCTCGTTTGGACTATGGCAGTGTGGTATATGGGTCGGCGAGTAAAACAGCATTGCGAATGCTTGACCCAGTACTACACTTGGGGCTACTGCTTGCGTCGGGTGCTTTTCGCACTAGCCCTGTCGAGAGTCTATATGTTGAATGTAATGCCTTGAGAACCAGCGAGCGTACATGGACTTACTTTATGCTTTTAAAATTTCATGTCAGAATAGCCACCCTTTTTATCCTGTCCTTAAAGATACATCCACATCTGTGTTGTTTGTAAATCGCCCGTCCGTTACTCCGCCTTTTTCACTTCGAGTGAGAGAGCGAGCCTCGGATCTGAGTGCTTCGTTTTTAGACGTGTACAGGTCATCCTCTTTAAACATTTTACCGCCTTGGCAAGTTCGCCCTGTGTCCTGTGACCTTTCTTTTATAAAGCTTGACAAAAATCGGGTACCGCGAGCTGCAATACTTCAGCACTTTCTTTCTTTGCAGTTCAAATACCCACGTGCTGAATTCTACAGTGACGCTTCTAAAACCTCCACTATGGTGCCGTGCGCTGCTCATGGTCCAAATTTAAATGCAGCCAGAACCATGAGCGTGCACACAACAATTTTTTCAGCAGAAGCGTACGGAATTTTACTGATTGTACGACATATCCTTGAAAATCAAATTCCCAATTCTATCATCTACACAGATTCTTTGAGTGTTGTTCGCGCATTATCATCGCATAAACTCCCCCAAAACCACATAATTAATCTTGTATTCAACACTATCATGTCGGTGTATGCGGAGAAGCATCGGCTGCTCCTCTGCTGGGTCCCAGGACACGCTGGGATCGCTGGGAACGAGTTGGCAGATGAGAGGGCCGGTGCTGCTGCACTCAGGAACACTGTAGACATTACAACGATACCCTACACAGACCTCAAACCACACATAAGACAACACCTGCGCAGAACATGGCAAACACACTGGGACGAACAGACAGACAACAAACTACATGTAATAAAGCCACACTTGGGACGGTACACGTCTGACTCACACAACAGACCCACGGAAGTCGCCTTGGGTAGGCTACGGATAGGGCACACGCATGCAACTCACTCGTATCTGCTGACGGGATCTCCTAGGCCCCAGTGCAGCAGGTGCGGAGAGGCCCTATCCGTAGTACCCATACTAATAACATGCAAGGCACTTCACACAACAAGACACAAACACTTCAGAGAACTCTACAGACAACATATTCCCCTACACCCATCGCTGTTTCTTGGTGACAATGCCATGGTTTCCCTGAAACGTGTGTTTGAGTATTTGTCAGATGTTAAGTTTTTAAACCTTATCTCATATCACGCATAATCAAATCTGGCCCTATACACCAGCCATCACATTCCCTTTTAAATTTTTTTACTATTTTCGGTCTACATTTTTTTATACCTACCTTTTTGTGGTAATCACCTCGCTTCATTATATAACTTTTTTTCTGGCGCTCTTTGCCCTCGTTGGCCTTGCGCCATGAAACACCAACCATCATCATCAATTGAGAAATTCGGTGCGCTTCTTGGATTTCTTCCCACGTATTGTGGACGCCCAGTTGTAGTAACTTGCTTGTTGCCGTTTTAGGGGGCAATCCTAGTGCGGTTTTGTAAGCTTGCCATATCGCGGTGTTCAGTTTGTTTTGTTCGGAGGGTTTTAGGGCTAGGTAAGGAGCACTGTATGCAATCCGGCTGAGGATGGCTTGGATTATGCGCAGAGTATCTGATTCTTGGGGGCCAAATCTTCGGTGAGAAACTCGATGGATAAGATGCATAATTGTGAGAGAGTATGTTGGAGTGGCAAAATTGTTTGGGCACCCGACCCGTGGGAATAGTGAGCCCCAGAATTCGGAGGTGGGGGACGTTAAGAACGGGTTGATTATTGATGCTGAGTTCAGGATCCGGTATAGAGTTGGCGCGCTCTTTAGGTGTTCGTTCACACAGTGTAAGTAAGGCGGATTTTTCGGGGGCACATTCCAACCCCCGGCGCGGCGGCGGAGGGGGCGGTGTTGATCTGCACCGGATGCATGGTGGCAGCTGGGTGTTGGTTCTGCGCCGGTAAACCGGCGCGGCGGCGGCGGCGGCAGCCAGCTGGGGCAGTAGGCCTAGCGGTGGCCGCCGGCGAAGTCAGTTATTCCGCTGGGGATTTTGGCCGAATATGTAGACCGAGGTCGACGTGGTTTTTTTTCAACGTGACCGGCGTGTTTGGGGGGAAGCCGCTGATAACTATTTAAACGTTTGACGTGCCCTGGAACCAAGAACGGTCAAAGAAGCCGAAGCCCATGCAAGGTGCGCGTGTTCGGCGTGGGCCATGGTGGTGGAATCGATGCATTCGAAAAAAAAAATAAACGTACCTCCGATAGATGTGTCAGTGGAGACTATAAAAACACCGCCCAACTGTCCGACAGAATATTCCGGGAGGCACCCCGCACGGGGCACCTTGAGTATTCATGGTGACGGTGTTGGCGACACCGCGGACCCCGAGCCCCCAACATAAACTGTAACCTACCGTGGTGATGTGTTTAAAGGTGAAGGGTAGAAGCCTCAAACGGTGGCCGTCGGAGCCCAGGTCAAGCTCCGGCGGATGGGCTCCCTGTCTGTTTACCAGGCAGGGAGCTCCGGGACCTCTCAGGCTATCAGGGTAAGGTTTGAGAAGAAAGTACCCCCGTCCCCTGCTTTTTTCTATGCTGTATGGAAAATTCAAACCCCCCCCCCCAAACGTGATCGGTCCCTGAAAAGGGGCCGCACCGAAGTATCTTTCCCTCCACTTCCAAGCATGAGCTTCCCAAAGCCAGACAAATATTCTCGTTTCCTTGTTATCGAATCCCTTGACACAGCCCGCCCTCTTGCTTCACAATCAGTATTTTTGATTACAAAATACCTTGATGGAATAATTGGGAAAACCTACAATGCCAAAAAACAACGCACAGGTGAAGTCCTTGTTGAAGTAAAAAACCAACAGCAGGCAACCACACTTCTTGGTCAGACGAAAATGGTCGATCTGGACATCAGGGTCACACCCCACCGCAGCCTGAATAGCTCGCAGGGTGTGATCTCTGAGGCAGATCTTCTTAACGAGACAGATGCCGACATTCTTGAAGGTCTAAAGGATCAGGGTGTCACAGCCGTGCGCCGCATCACGATGCGTAGAGATGATAAGGTAATCCCCACGAAACATATCATCTTGACCTTCAACTGCTCCTCACTTCCTGACCATATCAACGCAGGGTTCATCCGATGCTCCATTCGTCCTTACATTCCGAACCCGCGCCGCTGCTTTAAGTGCCAGCGGTTCGGGCACGGAACCAACTCCTGCCGTGGTCGTCTGACCTGCGCAAAGTGCGCTCAGCATGATCATCCATCTGATAATTGTCCATCGTCAACCCTCACCTGCGCCAACTGCCAGGGACCCCATGCCGCCTACTCTCGAACGTGCGAGAAGTTTAAGCAGGAGAAGGCGATCATTAATGTGAAGGTAACTGAGAACATCACCTTCCCAGAGGCGCGAAAGAGGTTCGCCTCTTTCCCCCTGGGGAGGTACGCCGACGCGGCTCGCCGGGGGGCGGAGCGGCGTCTGGTGTCCACAGGGACCCAGTTCAGCGAGTCTGACCTGGTCCCTCCCCCGCCCCCCCTTGGGTTGCCTCTGGCAGCCCAATCCGTTGCCACGCCGCTTGCTGAGGCAGCAGCGGTTGTGGTGACAACCTCTTCTGTAGGGACCGGTGCCGCTCCCGCCTCTGCCTCCCCGTCCTCCAGTGCGTTGGAGGGTGCCGACCGGATGGACACCGGGGGCCCCGCATCGGCTCCCACCGCCACCGCCCCTTCCGTGCCACCTCTGGTGCCCCGGACGCCCTCGGCGGTGGCGGCTCAAACGAAGGGCTCCCGAAAGGGGGCCAAGTCCGAGGGGCCTGGTCCGCCGGGCACCCTTCTGGCATCCGATGAGGAGATGGATGTCGCCCCGTTTCTGCCTGCAACGCAGCGCAAGGAACGGCCTCCGATGTCCAAGCCGACAGAAAGGCCTAGAAATCCTAGAATAACTGCCCCGAAAGACGACACATAAACAAACACACACACACACACACACTCCAGTTATTCTTAAATTTAAATAATGGGAACTGAAAACATCATCCAATGGAACTGCAGAGGCCTTCTTAAAAATCTTGACGATGTGTATGAGATTCTGCATGCCAGTCAGCCAAGTATCATGTGTCTCCAGGAAACCCACCTCAATTCTAAACAAACAAATTTCTTGAATAGGTACATGGTATTCAGAAAGGACAGGGTTGGCTGCACACACTCTTCAGGAGGTGTGGCAATTGTCGCCCGAAAATCCTTAGCCTGCCACCCTGTCACTTTGAACACTGTCCTTGAGGCTGTAGCAATCCGTACGATAATATTTAATAGGTTGATAACGGTGTGCTCCATTTACATTCCTCCTGATTTTGCACTTCTGAGTTCTGATTTCGAGGCACTGGTTGACCAGCTGCCCGAACCATACATACTAACAGGCGACCTTAATGCGCACAACTCTCTTGGGGCTCCTCCAGAACGGATGCCCGAGGTCGCCTGATAGAGAAGTTTCTTACATCCTCCGGAGCATGCCTTTTCAACAAAAAACAGCCTACATACCATAACTTAGGACACAATACATACTCGCATCTTGACTTGGCTATTGGCTCTGCAGTTCTCTTTCCACTTCTCGAGTGGGGTGTGGGCACTGACCCATATGGCAGTGACCACTTCCCCACCTCACTAACATACATAGGTAAAGGCCCATGCAGTCCATCTTCCCATAAAAAGTTTAATGAATCAAAAGCAAACTGGAGCACATTCACACAAACATCTCAACTACACCACACATCCATAAAGCACCTACACGTTGAGGAAGCCGCCCAACTCGTCACGGCGCACATCCTCGACGCCGCCGAAAAGTCCATTCCCCAGGCCTCCAGTGGGTCCCGCAGCCCAAGGAGGCCCTGGTGGAACGAGGACTGCAGGCGGGCGCGAGAGGCCCAGAACAAGGCGTGGGGGGTCCTTCGCCGGTACCCCACGTCAGATAACCTCATTTCTTTTAAACGGGCAAAGGCTTTTGGGAAGCGAGTGCGTCGTGAGGCGAAAAGGGAGAGTTGGCGCGCCTTCCTCACTTCCATAAACTCATACACCGACACTCACAAAGTCTGGACACGAATACGAAAACTAAAAGGACAACAGACACACAGCCTGCCCCTGGTTAGTACAACAGGGGACACACTGGAAGACCAGGCTAACACACTCGCACAACACTTCCAACACGTGTCCAGCTCAGCACACTACACTAATACTTTCATGCAACACAAAACTAATGCAGAAAAGAAGCCCTTACGAGACAAGAACAAGTCGAATTCTGCTTACAACTCTGAATTCACACTTCATGAGCTGAAGGTTGCTCTTTCCACCTGTAAGCCCTCAGCTCCAGGGGCAGACAGCATTACATACACCATGATACAACACCTACACACAGACACTCTTGAGACACTCCTACACCTCTACAACAGAATATGGCTTTCGGGGCAGCTTCCAAGGTCTTGGAAGGAGGCTATAGTTGTGGCCTTTCTGAAGGAGGGGAAGGACCCTTCCTCTCCCGCAAGTTATCGTCCCATCGCCCTGACAAGCTGCCTGTGTAAGCTCCTCGAGAAGATGATAAACCGTAGGCTAGTGTACTTTCTGGAGTACAACGGTCTTCTCGAGGGCTGCCAGGCAGGCTTCAGGGTGGGGCGATCTACCAATGATCAACTTCTTGCACTGGAATCCTACATAAAAGATGCATTTGTCCATAACCAGTTCTGCCTTACTGTATTTTTCGATATTGAAAAAGCTTATGATACAGCCTGGCGCTACGGCATCCTCAGGGACCTTAAGTCATTTGGTGTCTCTGGCAACATGATGAACACTCTTTGTAGTTATTTGGCCGAACGAACCTTTCGAGTGAGGGTTGGCGGTGCACTCTCCACTGTATATTTGCAGGAAAATGGTGTGCCGCAAGGTGGAGTTCTAAGCTGCACCTTGTTTATAGTTAAGATGAACTCCCTCCGAAAGTCATTGCCGCCGACCATTTCCTGTTCCATCTATGTAGACGATGTGCAAATATCTTTTAAATCCTGTAACCTGTCAATATGCGAACGTCAAGTACAACTCGGTGTTAAGAAACTAGCTGGCTGGGCGGACCTTAACGGGTTTAAACTGAACCCGGCCAAGAGTACTTGTGTTGTATTTTCCCGCAAGCGCGGGATTAACGCCGACCCTGAGATTACGCTTAACCGTGCACCTATTCCTGTTAAACGGGAGCACAAGTTTTTAGGTGTCATATTTGATAACAAGCTCACGTTCATACCTCACGTCAAAACACTTAAACATAAATGCCTCAAAACACTAAACATTCTCAAGGTCCTCTCCCACCAATCCTATGGTGCAGACAAAGAACTGCTTCTCCGGGTCTTCACCGCGTTAGTCGGGTCTCGATTAGACTACGGCAGTGTCGTGTATAGGGTCGGCATCGAAAACAACGCTAAAAGTCTTGATCCAGTACTGCACTTGGGTCTGCGCCTTGCGTCGGGTGCGTTCCGCACTAGCCCGGCCCAGAGTCTATATGTTGAATGTAATAAGTGGTGCCTTGAGTACCAACGAACGTATGTGGACTTTCTCTACGCTTTTAAAATTTCATCTTTGAAGGACCATCCTTTTAAACGTGTTTTTAATGATACATCCACATCGCCACTGTTTGTAAATCGCCCGTCTGTTCCTTTGCCGTTCTCACTTAGAGTGAGACAGGAAGCTTCAAATTTCGACATCTCCTTTTTAGACATTCACACATCTTCTTTTACTGACGTCTTACCACCCTGGGAGCTTCAACCTGTGTGTTGTGACTTGTCCTTCGTGAAAATTGATAAAACCAGGGTACCACAAACTGCTATTTTGCAGCACTTCTTGTCCCTGCAGTTCAAGTATGAATGTGCAGAGTTTTACAGTGACGCATCAAAAACTGCCCTTACTGTGTCCTGTGCGGCGCACGGACCCGATTTTAGAGTCTCTAAGACCTTGAACTCGAAGACCAGCATTTTTACGGCAGAAGCCCATGGCGTTTTGCTTGTTTTAAATCACATAGTGCAACATGAAATACCCAAGTCTATCATTTTCACAGATTCACTGAGTGTTGTACATGCATTGTCATCCAACAAGTCTTCTAAAAACCATGTTCTTAATGTAGTGTATAAAACCATTATGTCCGCGTATGCATTAAATCTCGAGGTGATCATGTGTTGGGTTCCAGGCCACTCTGGGATTGCGGGAAATGAGACCGCTGATCAGATGGCCGCTGCTGCTGCACATACAAATACACCGGACATAGCAACAGTACCCTACACAGACCTCAAGCCACACATAAGACAACACCTGCGAAGAACATGGCAAACACACTGGGACGAACAGACAGACAACAAACTACATGTAATAAAGCCACACTTGGGACGGTACATATCTGACTCACACAACAGACACTCGGAAGTCGCCTTGGGTAGGCTACGGATAGGGCACACGCATGCAACTCACTCGTATCTGCTGACGGGATCTCCTAGACCCCAGTGCAGCAGGTGCGGAGAGGCCCTATCCGTAGTGCACATACTAATAACATGCAAGGCACTTCACACAACACGACACAAACACTTCAGAGAACTCTACAGACAACATATTCCCCTACATCCATTGTTTTTTCTAGGTGACGATGCCATTGTTTCAGTGAAACGTGTGTTTGAGTATTTGTCAGAAGTCAAGTTTTTAAACCTCATTTCCTATCATGCATAATGAAATCTGGCCCTATACACCAGCCATGCCCATTGCCGTTTTCTGATTTTACTTTTGTTTTTGCTGACTTTACATAGTGGTTAAGGTCTCACCCTCATATGACTATTGTTTTGGCGCTCTTTGCCCTAGTTGGCCTTGCGCCATAAACATCCAACCATCATCATCATCATATTCCGGCAGGCACTGAAACACCGTCCCTTCCACCTCGGTCCCATCTTCAAGACATACCTGCAGTGAGATTGCGACATGTTGAAAAAACAAATCTGCACCGAATCAGGGCGATATGATTGTTTACCTGCCTTCAAATGCCCTGCTCGACGGCTTTCTTTTTCAGTGCGTCAAATGTTGAGAACGACGCCAGCTTTTTGATTGTTCGATCCTGGCTCCAAAGTTTGCCTAACATCTGTTGAACAAAAGAAAACCCCGAAGAAAACCTCAAATATATGTGGAACAAGTTATGCAGTGCCCCCGCACTAGTTTATTCTGGTGGGTTACCATTCTATTGATAACTATATTTTAAAAAATACTATTCATTTTAGCTAATTTCAAGTTTTGTTGGTGTTGGTGTGCCCATTCGTCTACATGCGTGGAAAATAACAATGAAGCCGTTAAAGCAGATTGCTAAACAAACTCTCATAAAGTTAATTTGGAAGTAATTGACAAAAAACATTGTGAGATACAAACAGAAGTTATGTAAATCGAGAATGAAAACATCTCAGCACAAAGTGAAATCGAAAAAGTAAAAGCGTTTTATTAGCCACGCATTTTTATAGTTACCAGAAAGTTCCTTGCAAGACACAAACACACACAAAAAGACGCCAGAATATTGCATGCAGGACTTTCGGTCGAAAAAATATTTGCTTGGGATGATGTAAAACATGAAAAATTGTAACCCAACAAATAGAGAACCGACCGGTTCGTTTACTGATACACTATATACAGACACAGCAGAACATTATTCTTCGCGAGGAGGAAACCGACACAGCAGAACATGACTTCGAAGCCGACACAGCAGAACACTGCACAACATTATTCTTCGCGAGGAGGAAACCGAAAGAATGGATTCTAACAGAATATTTTTACTGGCACAGAATTGTTCACGCATTACTACTCATAATGTAGTGTGTCAAAATAGCATGAGAATGAATAGTACCATGAAAACAAAAACATAAAATATCGGTGATTGGAAATGCAAGAGGGAAAAGAGATGTTAAAAACACTCCATTATTGCGTCTTTCGGGAAATGGAGGGACAGACCCTCGAAGGCCCTCTGCTGGTTAACGTTTAAGGATCAGGCAAGACAACGGATGAATGTAAACGAATAACCAAGGATCCAAGCAGGTGGTATGGACTGTATGCTTGCGTACCAAGGAATGCAGTGGAGTCCACTACACGGTACTGAGTGGGCGGGCTGTCAATTAGCTTGAATACCCGAAAGTTAGGTAGAAATGCAGCGTCAACCTGCTTGATCAGCAGGCAAGGAATGGCATCTCTCCCTGAAATGATTGCCTGAATTGCCCCAAAACAGGCCTCATATGGTTCACCCCCTAGGGGGATGTACGTGCCACTCTTGTAGGTTACTCCGTGAATGGTAACCATTGAAGCCCCGTAGAGCACCGAGGTGTTCTTGAAAAATTCTTTTAGGACCTTGCCCTGAGGCGGATTGACATTCTTCAGCTCAGACAGTGGAACCAGCCCCTCGTAGTATACAGCTGGATCACATAAGCCACCGTACAGCAGCTGTGCTTGCAAAAGCTGGTGCTTTTGTGACAGAGTTTTAGTGAGATTTATGAAGTTCCCGGCTGATCTCGCACACCTCTTGAAATATAGGTGCTTGCTTTCGAACCCCATGGTCCATGTCTTAATCAGTGGGCCAAACTGGGTGATGAGATATGGATAGTGCACTAGGTAGTGATGCTATGGCCGAAGTGGCACAGTAGGAAACAGCCTTTGCCTTTCTTCCAGGTAATGAACAATCAAAAGGGAAAGAGCTGACACCTGAGTTGCAGAGATTGTCTTTGCCATGACAAGCTCTACAATCTCTTGAAGGGCCACGAAAAGCTGCCAGACATCATGACATGCATCCAACACTTTCTCAGGAACCATTAGAGGAAACAGGAGCACCAGCGTGTAATTTTGCATTGCATTTACCCCAAGCTGTTTCCTTCGAGACGAACACATGCAGGCTTATTCGTCAGGTCGTGGGAGGAATACTTAAACCTAGAGCCAATAATGGCGCCCGTAATAGAGCCAATAATGGCGCTCGTGGGTGAACCACTTCATTTTTACCATGTGGCTGATCATGAGCGCCATGTCATAATTGACAATGCCCTCCAAAAGGTCGGGCCCAAGACAAGGAGGTAAACCTGGCATGCACACATGGAACCCTGAGAGGATGTTCAGCAGCGAGTTCTTTTTGACGCCTTTATAGGCTGCAGGCTGGAGTTGCCTTGAGTTTGCTGCACCGCAAAGTCATAGGACTCAACTGTCCGAATGTTTCCTTCCAATTGAGCGCTCTTAAACGCGTCCATTGTGATGTCGCAGTACTGGCAAATATTGGTTCCGCTTGAAAAGTGTTCTATGAAGCCTCCCAGAAAGTGGCTACCCAGATTGTCTCCAGCTACAAAAGCCAAACCATCTTTGTACTGCGGACCAGAGACCGAAATGCCCTCCTTTTCTAAGGTCTTTAGGTCATAAACCAGCCGCGAAAAGACTGCTTCAACGCCAAAACACTTCACAACAAGTTGTTGTGGATCTACCTGCGACCTTATGAAACCAGGAAGATTCACTAAGGTATAATACACATCAAGCATGTTCTGGGCTGCCCGACTCGGCCTGATGGGATTGATACAATATCGTCCTGATACAATATCAAAAGCGTCCTGATACAATATCAAAAAAAAAGCTTTCGGGGATCTCTGTTCTGCTGTTTCGCAAAAACATGACCATCAGGGAAATCGGCATACACAGAATCGCCATGAGGTTTCGGCATGGATACAAGGCAGTTTGCTACAGTGTCGTCAGTTAACAGTGATTTAAGACTTTGCTTAATATGCACATAACGATAATGCCGTTCTCGGTTGGCCCTATTCATGCCCAAACTCATTTGTACCGGTTCAGGATGTGTCAGATTTTCCTGATAAAAAACGGTTCTGCAGTGAATTGACCGCAGCGGGCCGGATACAGCGGAATGGAATAGATCGCGTTGAAAATTTTGAGCAATTACGCGCTCTCTCTCTGCTTCGTCCCTGGCATGTTATATTTTTAACCAGATTCTTTTTCAGTTGCTGTTGCGACAGTGCATGAAGCCTTTCTAGGTTTTCAACAATCACTTGCGTAACAGAATTGGGTACCCAGTGTTTTGCTTCAAGCTTAAGCAAAAAAAGCGCAAAACTTTTTAGAATGCTTGATTCGTGTGCAGGATCATCGTCTTCCTCTCCGCCTTCCGTTTGGGCAGTGTTGCTTTCGGGCCAGACACCTGGTTCTCCTAGTGTCGCAGAATTCGGGCTTGAGAAGTCGTTGGGGGTGTTGTCTGCGTTGGACGCATTACTACCTTCCTCTGTTGTCTGCGTTGGACGCATTACTACCTTCCTCTGCTAGTGCACTTTCAGTAAAACGTGTCTTGCTGCGATGGTATACAGGCAAATGGTTTTTGAAGGACCCGAGGGTAGAAAGCTGGCTGCTTCAGCCCTCGTAAGGACATATGACTGGTTCGTTGCACTTGGGGTGTCCACGAACATGTTGTAGTAGCGCACTGTGATCGTTCAGTTCTTCGGAACAGCCAGGATGTGAGCACGAGCTAGTAGATGGAGCGGACACTGGTTTCAATTGAAGACTTGTGACATCTGCTGACATACTTCGAAAGCCGCGAAGTTTTGAAACGATGTACTGCATTCGTCGACAGCACAAGAAACACGTTTCGTTGTTTCCCCTCGTGATGCAGCAGATGATGTTTGAAGAATGCCTCTTGGGAACGAAACGATTCCCCACACTGCACCGATGACGCATCTGACAAGATAAAAGAATTGAAGATAGTCACCGACCAATAGTGTTTGTCTACAAACACGAATTCCGACTCAGGACGTTTCGATGCGGATATTTTGGTGCACGGGAATATCGGTGCAGGGACATATCGGTGCGCGGACATACTTCGGCGAACGAATTATCGGTTGCTGGCTTGTTCGAAAACAGCCGCTAAATTTCTGTTCCTCATGGCGTGGGTTATGAACAACAATCTAGCGCAGTCATCGCACTTTTAGATTGATGCCGTGTTTGATTTTGGCAAGTTATTTTTAGAAATTGTAATTTCTATATATTTGTTTATGACCTCACCCGTTCACGGAACACCTGTTACGCAGGCCAACTGACTGAATTATTTTTGCTCATGTTTCGTTTTTAATTTACGTAACTGTGGTGAATCATAAAGGTCACAGGAGTGTATTTTCTAATTACTTTCAAAATGCAGACGCAGGTCAGTCACTGCTGCCATTGCGGCCTCCCGATCTGTCTCTCGAATCCGCGGTCTCTAAACCACAGTTCTCAAAGAGCAGCTCAGAAGATCCGGCTCTCCTGATTCGGACTGTCTGCTCACACGACAGGTGGCGCTGGAGGGATTTGGAAAATTAGCCCTGCCTAGCCCGGCTGCGCAGTTTCTTTCTTGCGCCGATAATAGATGGCGCGAAACTTGCACCAAAGAGCCGGCTCATTTGACCCGGCTTTTCGGCTCAGCAGGCCCTTCTTCCTCCATGGTGGGCACTGCTGTGGCTTGCCGTTCGACACGGATCACTGAGTGAGCGAGAAGGGGCTCCCTCTGTCCAAAAGAACCACCGCTCACTTTCACTGAGCCGCAGCTCACCTGATCTTCAAAAAGAGCGGCTCAAAAGATCCGAACCGCTCCTGAGCGACGCATCTCTAGAAGGCGTAGCGGATGTAGCACACACAAAGCGGTGGACATCCGTGCTGATCTATATAACTGAGGCATTTTTTGTTCCTGAACTGGCTGCACTGGTGTAAGCAGTGCAGCGTACGTTCATTTGTACGGTAATCTGTACCGGTTCAGAATGCACTTACAAATTCACTCATCGTGGAGCCAAATAAATTATCTGTATGTTAGGCCCTCTCTCACGCAATACTCTAAATGTAAATATACGAATAAGTATATTTTAATGCTGACTGACCGTGGTCATATGCAATTGCATGACCACGATCAGCGTTATGAGAGCCTTGGGATGAGAGCGTTGTACAAGGGGCTCTCAAGGTGTATCTAGAAGTGTGAGCCCAGTAGAACTTGCCACACGGGGGGGTGGGGGGATACGTTCATTTCAGTTAGGTTCAGCTGGTTTTCCCCAGTTGGACGTAAAAAATTGGATTCATAGCGAATTGATTCACATTATAACGGATTAACAACGTGTACAAATCTCCAATTTTTAGTGGTCATCGAAATTACCCATGCCCCTGTTTAACAGGGAAATGACAATCTCTGGACGATTGCTGGTATCTCTAAAGAACATGTAGGAAGGAGCTTCTAGGTTTAGTAGCGAATGTGAACAAACAGCAGAAGGAATGCGAATTTTCGCAAACACCCGCAAAAAAAAAAGAAATTCTGCCGCGCTGGTTCTATTTACAAAATGTGCATACCAATGATGCACTAAGGCAGCTGGTGCGTATATATGATACCGGGTGGCGAGCATGAGGTCCAAACACAAGATACTAGTATTTTGTACTTTGTTCTTGCATTGCAGTTTACCATCAAGGTAAATTCATTCCCAACACCACGAGCTTCTTCATCGCAAAAACACCCAGCCCCATCAGATTACCTCCACAAATCGACTAAAAACAGCATTAAGCAATTTCCGAGCAGTGCCCTTGAGCAGTGAGAACCGTGCCTTTGAACTCGTAATGTCATAATTTAGGCTTCTTCGCCACGTTCAATTGCAACAAGCAGGTTTTCTACCCACTGATATGTAGGGTCACTGCGCTTGTGATATGTTCATATTTAGGAATGGAATGACCAGTGTGCTCTTTTCAACGTTATGAAGTACCCTTTAGTAGCGTTATTTACATTATTCTTACTGCTGACTAGGCCACTAGGCTTCACAAGAGAAACTCTATGCCTTCCTGCAACTTCTCCATACAACGCCATTCTCCTCCTCTCTCCTCCAACTCCTCCATGCCACTCACTGACTCACGCAAGTGCCTCCTCGTTTTCTCCCAACCGTGCGATGTACGCGTGTGTGCAGTACATCGAAGATTTGCAGCGTGCTGTACTTCCTGTGGAGTTAATTCAAAGATTGGGATCCCAGAAACGTCAACGATTTTTCGAAGCACACAAGTCGTTTCTGCGTACTGGAGCAGCGAAGCGGGCCACTTTGAGGGATTTTATCCCGCGCACGTGACGCACTCTCAGGTGAGCGAATAGGTTCCTTTGCTGGAATATGCCCGTGAAATAGTACCGAAGTATATTGTTCTATAAGTTGATGTGCACGCCGAATGGTAAATGAGCAAACTAGTATGCGTTTATTAGCGTTTAATGGACCCTTCTCGATGCCAGCCAAGGGGCCTTTGCGTTCTCTGTCGTAAGCCGCGTCCTCTCGTTATACAATTACTCTTTCGACTTAGAAAGAGCTGCTTTCCATTTATGGGAACAGTTCCTAGAGGAACTACTCTGTTAAAACAAAATTGTTCAAAAAAAAACCACATTGTTGCGAACAGCGAAAAGCTATCCTGTTAATCAAACTCAGCCAAGAGTAAGATGTACGCCGAAAGCAAAATAGTCGGTACAAAAGAGCAGATTTGTTCCTGCTTTCTCCTAATTTGTCGCAATGAGAGCTTTTTACTATCGCCCTTTAGCGACTTCCTCAACCAGTGCAAGTTATCTGATGTTGTAACTTAATTAGTAAAGTAATGACTGTAATCTATCACTCTAGACTCACTGCCGGTCTCAACAAGCGCTGAAGAAGTCCCGTTCAGCTGTGGCCACGGGTGATCTTGGCAGAAGTTGCTAAGACTGCCATGGTAAGGTGTCTTTGAATAACCTCATGACTCAACGTAATAAATATAAAGCGCCTCTTGATCTGACAAATCGAAGGGATTGTTGTATCATTGTAAATTACTTGCTGTGGCTTTGGTTTAGTGTATATCGTTGGAGGCAATTCTGCCGAGTACAAAATACTGTTTATTTGCATGATTCAGTGCTAGAAATGTTCACTTTCCAGGTGTAAGTGCATCAGGTTAGTTATCCGTGCGACTTTGTCATTATAACAAAAAAGCTTCCAGTAATGCATGTTTTTAGCAGCTACGGCGATGTTTACTGACTACTCAACATTGCATAAACAGTAGGTTAGGGGGTGCCTGCCAATAAACTGCACTGAAGGACATAATGTGCTTGGAAATTTTAATGTGATCACTGTTATTCAATGCGATCCTGATAGTGTGGAAATGTTCGCATAGCATTGTGTTTTCTACAGGTAGTGAAGTGGTGGTCAATGTGTGGTTTCCATTCATTTAATTAATGACCTAAATAAGTTATCGGTTTCTTTTTGAAGCCACCAAAGAGCCTTTCACAAAACGAAAAGAACTCAAAGAGGGAAGTCTGGCTGCGAAGAAGAGATCTAAGCACCTCATTGAAGCTTTTAAAGCCTCCGACAGCAGCCAGAACTTCCGAACGTAAGTTTTCACTGCAACTTATGTGTATTGCAATATTTATCTATTCTACCGGACTTTGACCTACATTTAATGTGGGTAGTGCTGAACTCCGGTTTGATGGAAGAAAGCCATTTGGTCGGGACAGGTCATGTATAATGGAATAGCAAATTAACACCCACCAAAATATTTCACTATTACATATGTTTTGGGCTCGTACATGAGATTCATTCCTGTTCACTACAGAAGAGCATCAGTACATAGGGCCCATTTAAGCACGGCCAAAAATATAACATGCAGAGCATTAGTAAACAGGAGGCAGATTGCCTTCTTTCATCTTAGCTTTCGTTGGGGAGCCTACATGTATCTTATACTAGCACAGTATTTTGGTTGCTGTTTCTATTGTTTTATTGTGGCTACTTTAATTATGACAATTATTTGAGCACTGTTTAAGTTAGAGCGCGAATAATGTTAAAGCTCGAATACGTCATAACAAACCTTTTTATTTTTAGCCAGCAAACATGCTTGAGAAAAAAAGGTTTTTATTGCAGCAATATCTCATTAGCATGATCACGACTGATCAATGTGATATAAATTTTAAAAGATTTTTCGCGAGTGCGTTTAAAATGGGTGATATTTTGGGTGTTACAAATGTGTTTCTGTCCACGGTGGATGGTGAGAGGGACAGAATCATTTTGCCGACTGCAAACCGCAGTGGCTTCCTTGCAGTGACAATCAACGAAGTTTGGTTAACAACATAAGTAAGCTCCTATCCCCCTTTAGTTGTAACTGTAGAAGGTTTATTTAAATTCCACAGTTTGGCAGATGCCGTCTTATAGCTTTTGTAATTTCACCTTTCTTTTCACTTTAAAAATAAAATATTTTTTCTTTATTTTTTTACGCAGGACATCTTCTGCATCGAGGTGCAATGTCTAACTCACTTGTTTGGCTGCTATCGCACGTGGCAGAAAATAAAAGGCTGAGACCTGATTGGTACTGGCTTGGCTTAGCCCAGCCAGGAGCCTGCATCCGCAGTCTAGGATGTTGATTTGATTGATTGATTGTGGGGTTTAACGCGCCGACGCAATGCAGGCGATGAGGCGCGCCATGAGGCGTTTTTGTTTTTCGCCTCCATCAGAAAAGCGGCCACCGCGGCCAGAGTCTAGGATGTTGGCCGACATGGTTGTTCTCATTCAATAAAAGGGCAGGCCATAAATCGGATGCTTACTGGGTAGAAGTAGAAATTTAAGCATTAATAAAAACAAACTTTGCTTTCAATTTATACGGCTGTAATATATAGTCCCATAAATCTGAGTGTTTATCGCTGTAGCTTTTCCAACCTAAAATGTGGGTGACCAAGAGACGAAAAAAGGGATAATTTGTAATAAAAGCTTGTTGAAGCTACATTATCAGGCATTACATTCTGCACTGAAACAATACACGCCAATGTAAAGCAGGTAAACCCCTGTAATATTTTAGTGGTACTGCGTTCATTACAATGCTGAGCCTAGGTTTCAGTATTGTTTCTAAAGTACATATTTATGACATGATTTTTTGTTTAGTGAGATGATCCAGTCGTGGCGGGGCCATCCATGGATCAAGGGGCCACGATGGAGCCTGAGGATGGTTTGGAGCTGAAAAGGCTTCAAGAAAAGATTGCCGAACTTGAGGCAGCCCTCCATGAGCAGCGTGAGGGCCACAAAAAAGAAATCGCTGCACTGGAGGAGCAGCTGCGCGAGCAGCAACGCCGGGGTTAGAGGCTTTGGGATGCCCTCTTGGCAATGATTGGTAGGTGGCAGCCATTCTCAAATGATTGTCATGCTTATAAATAGACATTTAAAATGTTATTCTTTAAAATACCACAAACATTTTCTGACTTTTTCAGAAATCGCTTCGGACGCTGTTGGGCCGGAGATGGTGGCGCAATTTTCGCTGCCCGACAACGAGCCCACAGGTTAGTTTGGCACTTCCCTTTATTTTGGAGACATTTTATTCATTGAAATCTTTCTGTCTTGCTTATATTACCTTTGCTTAATTTGCAGTTCGCAGTTCGAAACCAACTGCACAAACACAAGGTAATGAATGACAATGTTTCTGTGCTTGTCAGTCCTATTTGTAAGAGAGGAAATCCTTAAAACTTACACCTCAGCTTGTAGATCAGGTTTGATAAACAAGCACAACATGATGCAGGCCAAGATAAAGGACAACATTCTGGACAAGGGCCAACCAGTTTAGTCAGAGAACAATGTTGCCTGCAAAACAATACTGAAGTGCTGCTTAAGGCTACCGAATGTCCAAATAATTTCGGCTGATATGTTGCACATGTAAAAGAAAAAATGGTCTCACATGTCGAATCAGCGCGAAAACGTGCCTGTTATGTCAGCCTCAAACCTAATACCATTCTCTGCTTGTTAATGGGTGAATTTTGGGGTGTGGATACCGTGCAGTGAGAGGGGGGGTGCTTTCCCGCAATGGCACAGAAATTTGAAATTAGCAGTGGATTTAGTGGGGACCCTCACATGGGTGGGAGGATTTGTTCGGAATTTCACGGTAGTCTATGCCAAGGCCAAGTACCAGGCCTCGCCTTGCAGTGCTTTGTTTGCCCCTGCATTTGGTCCTTCAAGAGTACATGTGTTATCTTCTCACTCAAATGCGGGCTGAGGTAAAGAGATTGAATTGCTAAGCATTCCAAAGAAGGTGAGAACTGTGTGAGCCAGGTGTAGCAAGCCCATGTCTGGGTGCTAATGCAGTGGGTTCTCTGCTTTTATTTTTGCAACTTTTTGTTCTCGTATGTGGGGCAGATATGAAATGAGTGTACATGGCTTGTTAGAAGGTTAGTGCCATACAATACATCCACAAGTTGTCGCCAGTGCTGAAGTGGCAGTTGGTATGACGGGCAGGTTCTGTTTTCACCTTAAATAAGTTAGGTAGAATCTGCCCAAAACTGAATATGTAGGAGGCACCTAGTTGCAGAGCTTACAGTCTTAAAGCATCCTTGGAACGGTTTTTTTTCATTCGGTAGTTTCTGTTGCAGAAACGGACACAAAAAGAATGATCATAATCTGTGCAGAAATGAGGGAGGTATTCAATCTGTAGATTTAAAAAACACAAGCAAATGCATCACAGCCCTCTTCTAAAAAGTTGGGGGACTGCCGCTTGCTTTTCTACTCACCCCGGTGGCGTGTTGCAGTGCCAGTGATGATTGTGAAACATGAGAAGTTCTGGAAGTTTAAGCCCACAATGGCCTGACTTGGGATGCTCCTTTCCATGCTTGACGGCATTATTGGCAGCACCACGCCGACAAGAGAGAACAAGTAACTACAAGAGGCTGGCATATTCATGTGCGTGCTCTGAATTGATGTGTTTTGCTAGGCTTATTTCTCTGAACTCCCAACCACCCCTCAAGCTATTTTGGGCTAACTAGGCTTCTATTTATAGGGAGACCTGTTTTGGGCTTGTCCACTGAGTGCTGCTTTAATTCAAAGTGCAAAGCTAAGTTTTATGCTGAGGCTGCACGTGACATGACAATTCTTTTGCAAGCTCATAGAAAGGCAAAAAACTCACACACCCTGGTTAAAAAGCAAACGAAAGCGCACACTGCAAAAAAAAATTTGGTGGGGTTACAACTACCAACCTTCGCAAGAAATCGGGTGCGTTACCACTAATTTGATTCTGGCAACAGAAGATGCTTTAAAAATTCAGTGTATCAAGCCAAGGGGTCAACACATATTTTCAGGTGTGTATTTTTTGTCATATTAGAGAAGTTCTGGCAGTGATAGCACTTCTCAAGCAGCAATATTTACAGACAGGCCCCATCATACTAGCGCTATAACAGTGCAGCCAGAGCTTGCTATATAGAAAGATTATAAAGCAAAACAAAGTGATTGCAGATTTGCAATCCTCCTTATGCAAACCAAGGTAGCCATGGATGGGAAGCGTCACTAGTATTGCAGTTGTCTTGGGTAACAGGTTTCCACCTGAAATAGCTTGGTTGACATGGTCTCAAGACAGCCGACTGCCGCTATAGAAAAAAATGGGCCCATCTCCCCGCGAGGGGGACTCGAGCAAATGCGTCGCATAGGGGGGGGGTTGTATTGCGTTAAAGTTTAGTTTTTGGGGGTTGGTGCTATCACATATACACCACGCAGCTATCACGCCGCTAGCACGCCGCCGAGTCGCCAACGCACGCCGTTGACGACGTACCTTGAATGAGTCAAGGATATAAGGCGCGTTCGTAGCCTTTGATTCTGTGTCGGTTTTGTGGCGCAGTGGGTAGAGCACCATGTACCTTGCGTTCCGCCCGCAGGGTCGTGGGATCGAAACCAGGCGCCGGTAACTGTTATTTCTTTTTATAGTGTAGGGGGAGGCTGGCTGCTGCGGACGTCGACGCACGGGTGACATCGTGAGTTATACAAATGCTTTGCATTTAAAAGGATTGTTTTTCTGGGAATAGAATTGAGTTTCCCATTCCTAAAGCATGTCCCCTAACCTCAAAATAGGCTGAACTGGCGTACACTTTGTGATGCTTACCATCTGCACCACTTCTGGCATCAATGCTGGTATATGCCGAGAATGGACATCCATGTAATACTAGTAAATGGGCAAGTTCTCGTGTAAGCATCTTGGCAAAGTTCACAGACGCCGAGTGCTGCTCAATCCGTTTATTGCAACACGCGGAGGAAAAGCAGACAAGCTCTCAGACCGAGCAAGCCCCTTATTACTATCTCCATAGGTTTTCTTTTTTGAGTCGATGGTCAAGTTTTTATGGTTACTTTAAAGAATACAAAATAAAGCATTCCTTGTTTAGGCCTTTTCGGTCAATACAGTGGCACGTATAAAATACTGGGAGCTCAGCCAGTCATAAAGTGATGATGATGATGGTTGGATGTTAATGGCGCAAGGCCAACTAGGGCAAAGAGCGCCAAAACAGTGGTTAAATATGAGAGGTGAAACAAGGGGAAGCGACCACTACCCAGTTTTGCTTTCTTACCTTGACAAAGACGCGCTCCGAGAAGGAGCGAAGGTCAAGTGCACTGACTGGGAGGCCTATGAAGAGAGCGTGGGTCATAGCATTACAGCATCAACTAGCGATGACGACATAATACCTATAATTGCTCGCTGCCTGCGGGAATCATCGCGTGTTATGAAAAGGCCTACAAATGTCAGAAATGATGAGGAGTATGAGAGGCTACGAGCCATTCGCAGGCGTGCAGAGCGCAAGGCTCGACGTACCAAAACTTTGGAAGACATGCAGCACGCACGTAGGGCGCAGAGACACGTCAGGCGCCATTTAGAGAAGTTAAACAGGCAGCGATGGCAAGAGTTTTGCGCGAAATTGGATGTTCGCAAGCCTTTGTCGCACATCTGGCGTGTAGTAAAGGGCATGCGTAACAACATCTCGCAACTACGCCCATTCAGCGCGCTGTCATTGCAAGAGAATATTTCTCAGAGAGAAGCTGCTGAAGAATATTGCAAGCTGCTGTCCGCCACCACATCTGCAAGGACGCGCCCACAGCTCAATTATTTCCGTCCCCCTCCAGCTGCTGTGCCTGCGTTAGATCACCCGTTCTCGATACAAGAACTTAATGCGGCTATTTCCGATGTCAAAAAACGCTCTTCTCCTGGTTACGATGAAATTACTTATGAGGCTATTTCGCATTTATCACACCACTCTCGCTTGCGTCTCTGGAGTACTATAACGCTACGTGGCTGCATGGAATCGTTCCTCCTGATTGGAAGCTAGCGAAGATTACTTCCGTTCTGAAGCCTGGAAAGCCACCGACACGTTATGACTCTTTTCGACCGATTGCCCTACTCAGTTGCATTGGAAAATTAATGGAAAAAATGATATTCAAAAGGATGAATTGGTATGTCGAAACCAGGAAACTTTACCCCCCTGAAATGAACGGCTTTCGACAGAATCGATCGGCCATTGACAACATAATTGCACTCGTATCATCTTTAGAAGAAGAACTAAATTCTGGCCATATCCCAACTGCAGTGTTTTTAGACATCAAGTCAGCATTTGACTCGGTTTACCATGATGCTATCCTAGCATCTCTTATTGCACTTGGCTTAGGAGGGAGGCTATATGCATGGATTGCGAACTATCTCGACGGACGGAAACTTTTCATGTGCACAGAAGAAGGCCCCACACCATGCTACGACGTAAATAGAGGCGTCCCTCAAGGAGCAGTTTTAAGCCCGCTGCTGTTTAATCTTACGCTTATTCACCTTAAACGCGTTCTTCCCCGGGGTGTCAAAGTCACACTCTACGCGGATGATATCTGTGTTTGGAGTGCTTCAAGATCGCGTCGGATCACACGGCAGAAGCTGCAGAAGGCTCTTTCAAGAATAGCGGCATACCTGTCGCCGAGAGGACTCCATCTTTCCTCCGAAAAAAGTGTCGCAATGGCGTTCACCCGCAAGAGAATGGACCGATACCCTCTAATCCTCAGTGGCCGGCCTCTGCAGTACGTACGCACCCAAAGATACCTTGGCATTGTCATAGACAGAAACCTCTCCTGGTCCCCAGAAGTACAAAGATTACGCTCGCGAATTTTAGCAGCATCCCAAATTATTGGATATCTTTGTGGCACTCGCTGGGGCAGTGATTGTCGCTCTGCGGTGCTCCTCTTCAAGGCATATGTTGATGGTATCTTGCGGTATAGCCTGCCCGTCCTGCAGACACTGTCCCCGACAAGCAGAAAACAGCTGGAAGCGGCAAGGAACAACTGTCTGAGGAAGTGCCTTGGCCTCCCTGCAGGCTCGTCATGTTGTGGGACCCTTGCAGAAGCTGGCTGCCTGCCCATGGATGTGTTACGGCTTCAAGAGACGCTACGAAATTACTTGAGGTACAGACTACATGCCACAACCCATTTCCTGGCTCGCAGTGCGGATCAAGACGCTTCCAGCTTTGGACGAACAATAAGGGCAATTGATGCTTCCGTGCCAAATCAAGCACCGCAGACCATGCCACTGGGTTTTCCGCCATGGACTTTGTCCCCTGTTACCATAAAACATTCTATACCTGGAATTGATTCAAAAAAGCGCATACCCCAAACTGTCTTACTTCAGGTTACACTTGCCCATATTCAAAAATTTTACTCCGCAACGACCCATATTTTTACAGATGGATCGGCAACATCTGAGCGCAGTTCTTCAGGAGTTTTTATTCCGTCAGCTAACAAATCACTGTCATGCCGGCTTGAGCGAGCGACTTCGTCCACGCTAGCTGAACTTTATGGAATTAAAGAAGCCATCCGGTACATACTTCCTCAGCCACCGACACACTGGACCATATTCACAGACTCGAAAGCCGCCCTACAAAGCCTCCGACGTGCTAGCTGCTTCAGCATCCACGACCACATCCAGCGCGAAGTAAAATACCTGCACCATCTCGCTTACGCTGCTGGCCATCGCGTAACCCTTCAGTGGCTCCCTGGACACTGTGGTGTCCTAGGAAATCAGAGAGCAGATGAGGCTGCACGCAGGGGCCTAGAAATGAAAAACAAAGAAAGATTTTCTTTACAAAAAATGATGCCTCAACTATGACCAAGGCCTAGCTCTAGCAGAAAGAAACCGCTTATGGACCCTTCCGGAACATCATCATGATTTTCTGTACTCAATTGACCCACAGATAAGACTGAGGCTGCCAGAACGACTACCTCGCCGGCGGGAAACACTGTTTCATAGACTGCGACTTAATGTGGCGTTCACTAATGCCTACTTACATCGCATAGGCCAAAGTACAAGCCCACATTGCGACAACTGTGGCGCCCCCGAAACCGTCGAGCATGTCCTGCTAGAGTGCTCCGCCTACATTGACGCAAGGAGTCGGTTAGAGCAAAGGATCACATGTCTTCACCCTGGACCAATTACGCTGAGCCTGCTACTTGGACCATGGCATTCTCCGTCATCTCAACGGAAAGTCCTGGATGCTTTATTTGGGTATCTTGAAGATATTGGCGTCACCGAGACTTTATAGCCCCCTTAAGCGGTCAGTCTATGCTACGCCGCATGTCCCTTTATATGACCCTCTCTTTTTTTTTTTTCCCTCTTTCACTTACTACTCTTCTTTTTACTACTCATCTGTCTTTTCCCCGTTCCCCTTCCTGCAGAGTAGCATGTCGACGTACCCATGTTGGCAAACCTCTCTGCCTTTCCTCCTTTAATAAAGAGCTTCTCTCTCTCTCTAGACACTGAAATCACTAAGCAAGAACAAAAGTAAAATCAATAAAAGACAGTGAGGATGGCTGGTGTAAAGGGCCAGATTTCATGATGCGTGATAGGAAATGAGGTTTAAAAACTTGACTTCTGACAAATACTCAAACACACGTTTGACGGAAACAATGGCATCGTCACCTAGGAAAAACGATGGATGTAGGGGAATATGTTGTCTGTAGAGTTCTCTGAAGTGTTTGTGTCGTGTTGTGTGGAAGTGCCTTGCATGTGATTAGTATGTGCACTACGGATAGGGCCTCTCCGCACCTGCCGCACTGGGGTCTAGGAGATCCCGTCAGCAGATACGAGTGCGTTGCATGGGTGTGCCCTATCCGCAGCCTACCCAAGGCGACTTCCGTGTGTCTGTTGTGTGAGTCAGATGTGTACCGTCCCAAGTGTGGCTTTATTACATGTAGTTTGTTGTCTGTCTGTTCATTCCAGTGTGTTTGCCATGTTCTGCGCAAGTGTTGTCTTATGTGTGGCTTGAGGTCTGTGTAAGGTAGTGTTGTTATGTCTACTGCATTTCGGAGTGCAGCATTGGCGGCCATTTCATCCGCCAGTTCATTTCCGCCGATGCCAGAGTGGCCTGGCACCCAACACACAGTCACCTCAAGGTTTGAAGAATATGCCAGCACAATTGATTTCAAGACAAGGTTAACTACATGGTTTTTCGAGGACTCTCCGGATGACAATGTACGGACGACACTCAGCGAATCTGTATAGATGATGGATTTAGGAATATGATGTTCAACTATGTGACTTACAACAAGAAAAATGCCATATGCTTCTGCCGTAAAAATACTTGTCTTTACATTCATTGTTCTATATGCTTCAAAATTCGGCCCATGCGCCGCACAAGACACTGCAGTGAATGTTTTCGATGCATCGCTGAAAAACTCTGCAGCCTTTTATTTATCCTGCACATACATGAAATGCTGCAGAATCCCACTTTTCGGTGTCCTGTTCTTATTGTATTTTAAGAAAGACAAGTCACATGCAACAGGACGAAGATGCCATGGTGCTACAAGATCAGTGATAGATGACTTGAATGTGTCTACAAAGGAGACCTCATGAATAGTGACCTCGTCCCTTACTCTGAGCGAGAACGGAACAGGAATGGACGGGCGATTTAAAAAGAGCTTTGATGTGGATGTATCATTAAAAACCGGTTTAAAAGGATGGTTGTCCATTGATGAAATTTTAGAGGCATATAACAAGTCAACATAGGTTCGCTGGTGTGATAAGCACCATTTGTCACACTCTGCGTAAAGACTCTGTACAGGGCTCGTACGGAATGCGCCACA
>CM023448.1:100041526-100187731 GCA_013339765.2 Haemaphysalis longicornis | reverse complement strand
AAACTTGCACCAAAAGAGCCCGCTCCTTTGACCCGGCTTTTCGGCTCAGCAGGCCCTTCTTCCTCCATGGTGGGCACTGCTGTGGCTTGCCGTTCGACACGGATCACTGAGTGAGCGAGAAGGGGCTCCCTCTGTCCAAAAGAACCACCGCTCACTTTCACTGAGCCGCAGCTCACCTGATCTTCAAAAAGAGTGGCTCAAAGATCCGAACCGCTCCTGAGCGACGCATCTCTAGAAGGCGTAGCGGATGTAGCACACACAAAGCGGTGGACATCCGTGCTGATCTATATAACTGAGGCATTTTTTGTTCCTGAACTGGCTGCACTGGTGTAAGCAGTGCAGCGTACGTTCATTTGTACGGTAATCTGTACCGGTTCAAGAATGCACTTACAAATTCACTCATCGTGGAGCCAAATAAATTATCTGTATGTTAGGCCCTCTCTCACGCAATACTCTAAATGTAAATATACGAATAATTATATTTTAATGCTGACTGACCGTGGTCATAAGCAATTGCATGACCACGATCAGCGTTATGAGAGCCTTGGGATGAGAGCGTTGTACAAGGGGCTCTCAAGGTGTATCTAGAAGTGTGAGCCCAGTAGAACTTGCCACACGTGGGGGGTGGGGGGATACGTTCATTTCAGTTAGGTTCAGCTGGTTTTCCCCAGTTGGACGTAAAAAATTGGTTCATAGCGAATTGATTCACATTATAAGGATTAACAACGTGTACAAATCTCCAATTTTTAGTGGTCATCGAAATTACCCATGCCCCTGTTTAACAGGGAAATGACAATCTCTGGACGATTGCGATTGTACCTCTAAACCACAGGAAGGAGCTTATGGTTTAGTAACCGAACCAAACACAACAGAACAGAAGGAATGCGAATTCTTCTTAAAACACCGAAAAAAAGCTGAACGAACTGAGCACATGGGGTTCTAAAAAGAAAATGTCTACCAATGATGCACTGGTTCTATTGCGTATATATATGCATTAACGGCGAGCATGAGGTCCAAACACCAACCTGCATACGTAAGTTATTTTTGTTACTATTGTTGTCTACATTCAATTAATTCAGGTAAACACCACGAGCTTCTTATCGCAAAAACACAAGCCCCATCAGATTACCTCCACAAATCGACTAAAAAACAGCATTAAGCAATTTATGAGCAGTGTCCTTGAGCACTGAGAACCGTGCCTTTGAGATCGTAATGTCATAATTTAGGCTTGCTTTGCCACGTTCAATTGCAACAAGCAGGGTTTTCTACCCACTGATATGTAGGGTCACTGCGCTTGCTGAATATTTTCATATTTATGAATGGAATGACCAGTGTGCTCTTTTCAACGTTATGAAGTACCCTTTAGTAGCGTTTATTTACATTATTCTGACGGCCGACTTGGCCACTAGGCTTCACAAGAGAGAACTCTATGCCTCCATGCAACTTCTCCTTACAACGCCATTCTCCTCCTCCTCCTCCAACTCCTCCATGCCACTCACTGACTCACGCAAGTGCCTCCTCGTTTTCTCCCAACCTTGCGATGTACGCGTGTGTGCAGTACATCGAAGATTTGCAGCGTGCTGTACTTCCTGTGGAGTTAATTAAAGATTGGGATCCCAGAAACGTCAACGATTTTTCGAAGCACAAAGTCGTTTCTGCGTACTGGAGCAGCGAAGCGGGCCACTTTGAGGGATTTTATCCCGCGCACGTGACGGCACTCTCAGGTGAGCGAATAGGTTTCCTTGCTTGGAATATGCCCGTGAAATAGTACCGAAGTATATTGTCTATAAGTTGATGTGCACGCCGAATGGTAATGAGCAAACTAGTATGCGTTTATTAGCGTTTAATGGACCCTTCTCGATGCCAGCCAAGGGCCTTTGCTTTCTCTGTCGTAGCCGCGTCTCTCGTTATACAAATTACTCTTTCTGACTTAGAAAGAGCTGGCTTTCCATTTATGGGAACAGTTCCTAGAGGAACTACTCTGTTAAAACAAAATTTTTAAAAAAACCGCAGTTGTTGCGAACAGCGAAATGGGTATCCTGTTAAATCAAACTCAGCCAAGAGCAAATGTACGCCGAAAGCAAAATCTCGGTACAAAGAGCAGATTTTCCTGCTTTCTCCTAATTTGTCGCAATGAGAGCTTTTTTACTATCGCCCTTTAGCGACTTCCTCAACCAGTGCAAGTTATCTGATGTTGTAACTTAATAGTAAGTAATGACTGTAATCTATCACTCTAGACTCACTGCCGGGTCTCAACAAGCGCTGAAGAAGTCCCGTTCAGCTGTGCCACGGGTGATCTTGGCAGAAGTTGCTAAGACTGCCATGGTAAGGTGTCTTTGAATACCTCATGACTCAAGTAATAAATATAAAGCGCCTCTTGATCTGACAAATCGAAGGGATTGTTGTATCATTGTAAATTACTTGCTGTGGCTTTGTTTAGTGTATATCGTTGGAGGCAATTCTGCCGAGTACAAAATACTGTTTATTTGCATGATTCAGTGCTAAGAAATGTTCACTTTCCAGGTGTAAGTGCATCAGGTTAGTTATCCGTGCGACTTTGTCATTATAACAAAAAAGCTTCCAGTAATGCATGTTTTTAGCAGCTACGCGATGTTTACTGACTACTAACATTGCATAACAGTAGGTTAGGGGGTGCTGCCAATAAACTGCACTGAAGACATAATGTGCTTGGAAATTTTAATGTGCATCACTGTTATTCAATGCGATCCTGATAGTGTGGAAATGTTGCATGGCATTGTGTTTTCTACAAGGTAGTGAAGTGGTGGTCAATGTGTGGTTTCCATTCATTTAATTAATGACCTAAATAAGTTATCGGTTTCTTTTTGAAGCCACCAAAGAGCCTTTCACAAAAAGAAAAGAATTCGAAGAGGAAGCTGGCTGCGAGGAAAGAGCTGAGCACCATCATTGAAGCTTTTAAAGCCTCCGACGGCAGCCCAGAACTTCCGAACGTAAGTTTCACTGCAACTTATGTGTATTGCAATATTTATCTATTCTACCGGAATTTGACCTACATTTAATGTGGGTATTGCTGAACTCCGGTTTGATGGAAGAAAGCCCATTTGGTCGGGACAGGTCATTGTATAATGGAATAGCAAATTAACACCCACCAAAATATTTCACTAATTACATATGTTTTGGCTCGTACATGAGATTCATTCCTGTTCACAACAGACGCATCAGTACATAGGGCCCATTTAGGCACGGCCAAAAATATAACATGCAGAGCATTAGTAAAGAGGAGGCAGATTGCATTCTTTCATCTTAGCTTTCGTTGGGGATCCTACATGTATCTTATACTAGCAAAGTATTTTGGTTGCTGTTTCTATTGTTTTATTGTGGCTACTTTAATTATGACTATTATTTGAGCACTGTTTAAGTTAGAGCTCGAATAATGTTAAAGCTCGAATACGTCATAACAAACCTTTTTATTTTTAGCCAGCAAACATGCTTGAGAAAAAAAGGTTTTTATTGCAGCAATATCTCATTAGCATGATCACGACTGATCAATGTGATATAAATTTTAAAAGATTTTTCGCCAGTGCGTTTAAAATGGGTGATATTTTGGGTGTTACAAATGTGTTTCTGTCCACGGTGGATGGTGAGAGAGACAGAATCATTTTGCCGACTGCAAACCGCCGTGGCTTCCTTGCAGTGACAATCAACGAAGTTTGGTTAACAACATAAGTAAGCTCCTATCCCCCTTTAGTTGTAACTGTAGAAGGTTTATTTAAATTTCACAGTTTGGCAGATGCCGTCTTATAGCTTTTGTAATTTCACCTTGCTTTTCACTTTAAAAACAAAATATTTTTTCTTTATTTATTTTTTTAAGCAGGACATCTTCTGCATCGAGGTGCAATGTCTAACTCACTTGTTTGGCTGCTATCGCACGTGGCAGAAAATAAAAGGCTGAGACCTGATTGGTACTGGCTTGGCTTAGCCCAGCCAGGAGCCTGCATCGCGCAGTCTAGGATGTTGATTTGATTGATTGATTGTGGGGTTTAACGCGCCGACGCAATGCAGGCGATGAGGCGGCATAGGGAGGGCTCCGATTAATTTTTACCACCTGGGAATCTATATCGTGCGCCGACGAAATCTCGTACACACTGGCGTTTTTGTTTTTCGCCTCCATCAGAAAAGCGGCCACCGCGGCCGGAGTCTAGGATGTTGGCCGACATGGTTGTTCTCATTCAATAAAAGGGCAGGCCATAAAATCGGATGCTTACTGGGTAGAAGAAGTAGAAATTTAGGCATTAATAAAAACAAACTTTGCTTTGAATTTATACAGCTGTAATATAAAGTCCCATAAATCTGAGTGTTTATCGCTGTAGCTTTTCCAACCTAAAATGTGGGTGACCAAGAGACGAAAAAAGGGATAATTTGTAATAAAAGCTTGTTGAAGCTACATTATCAGGCATTACATTCTGCACTGAAACAATACACGCCAATGTAAAGCAGGTAAACCCCTGTAATATTTTAGTGGTACTACTGCGTTCATTACAATGCTGAGCCTAGGTTTCAGTATTGTTTCCAAAGTACATATTTATGACATGATTTTTTGTTTAGTGAGATGATCCAGTCGTGGCGGGGCCATCCATGGCTCAAGGGGCCACGATGGAGCATGAGGATGGTGTGGAGCTGAAAAGGCTTCAAGAAAAGATTGCCGAACTTGAGGCAGCCCTCCATGAGCAGCGTGAGGGCCACAAAAAAGAAATCGCTGCACTGGAGGTGCAGCTGCGCGAGCAGCAACGCCGGGGTTAGAGGCTTTGGGATGCCCTCTTGGCAATGATTGGTAGGTGGCAGCCATTCTCAAATGATTGTCATGCTTATAAATAGACATTTAAAATGTTATTCTTTAAAATACCACAAACATTTTCTGACTTTTGCAGAAATAGCTTCGGACGCTGTTGGGCCGGAGATGGTGGCGCAATTTTCGCTGCCCGACAACGAGCCCACAGGTTAGTTTGGCACTTCCCTTTATTTTGGAGACATTTTATTCATTGAAATCTTTCTGTCTTGCTTATATTACCTTTGCTTAATTTGCAGTTCGCAGTTCGAACCAACTGCAACAAACACAAGGTAATGAATGACAATGTTTCTGTGCTTGTCAGTCCTATGTTGTAAGAGAGGAAATCCTTAAAACTTACACCTCAGCTTGTAGATCAGGTTTGATAAACAAGCACAACATGATGCAGGCCAAGATAAAGCACAACATTCTGGACAAGGGCCAACCAGTTTAGTCAGAGAACAATGTTGCCTGCAAAACAATACTGAAGTGCTGCTTAAGGCTACCGAATGTCCAAATAATTTCGCTGATATGTTGGCACATGTAAAAGAAAAAATGGTCTCACATGTCGAATCAGCGCGAAACGTGCTTTATGTCATCCCTCAAACCTAATACCATTCTCTGCTTGTTAATGGGTGAATTTTGGGGTGTGGATACCGTGCAGTGAGAGGGGGGGGTGCTTTCCCGCAATGGCACAGAATTTGAATTAGCAGTGGATTTAGTGGGGACCCTCACATGGGTGGGAAGGATTTGTTCGGAATTTCACGTAGTCTATGCCAAGGCCAGTACCAGGCCTCGCCTTGCAGTGCTTGCTTGCCCCTGCATTTGGTCCTTCAAGAGTACATGTGTTATCTTCTCACTTCAAATGCGGGCTGAGTAAAGAGATTGAATTGCTAAGCATTCCAAAGAAGGTGAGAAACTGTGTGAGCCAGGTGTAGCAAGCCCATGTCTGGGTGCTAATGCAATGGGGTTCTCTGCTTTTATTTTTGCAACTTTTTGTTCTCGTATGTGGGGCAGAGTATGAAATGAGTGTACATGGCTTGTTAGAAGGTTAGTGCCATACAATACATCCACAAGTTGTCGCCAGTGGTGAAGTGGCAGTTGGTATGACGGGCAGGTTCTGTTTTCACCTTAAATAAGTTAGGTAGAATCTGCCCAAAACTGAATATGTAGGAGGCACCTAGTTGCAGAGCTTACAGTCTTAAAGCATCCTTGGAACGGTTTTTTTTTTCATTCGGTAGTTTCTGTTGCAGAACGGACACAAAAGAATGATCATAATCTGTGCAGAAATGAGGGAGGTATTCAATCTGTAGATTTAAAAAACACAAGCAAATGCATCACAGCCCTCTTCTAAAAAGTGGGGGACTGCCGCTTGCTTTTCTACTCAACCCCATGGCGTGGTTGCAGTACCAGTGATGATTGTGAAACATGAGATGTTCTGGAAGTTTAAGCCCACAATGGCCTGACTTGGGAAGCTCCTTTCCATGCTTGACGGCATTATTGGCTGCACCACGCAGACAAGAGGAAACAAGTAACTACAAGAGGCTGGCATATCATGTGCCTGCTCTGAATTGATGTGTTTTGCTAGGCTTATTTCTCTGAACTCCCCACCACCCCTCAAGCTATTTTGGGCTAACTAGGCTTCTATTTATAGGGAGACCTGTTTTGGGCTTGTCCACTGAGTGCTGCTTTAAATCAAAGTGCAAAGCTAAGTTTTATGCTGAGGCTGCACGTGACATGACAATTCTTTTGCAAGCTCATAGAAAGGCAAAAAACTCACACACCCTGGTTAAAAAGCAAATGAAAGCGCACACTGCAAAAAAAAAATTTGGTGGGGTTACAACTACCAACCTTCGCAAGAAATCGGGTGCGTTACCACTAATTTGATTCTGGCAACAGAAGATGCTTTAAAAATTCAGTGTATCAAGCCAAGGGGTCAACACATATTTTCAGGTGTGTATTTTTTGTCATATTAGAGAAGTTCTGGCAGTGATAGCACTTCTCAAGCAGCAATATTTACAGACAGGCCCCATCATACTAGCGCTATAACAGTGCAGCCAGAGCTTGCTATATAGAAAGATTATAAAGCAAAACAAAGTGATTGCAGATTTGCAATCCTCCTTATGCAAACCAAGGTAGCCATGGATGGGAAGCGTCACTAGTATTGCAGTTGTCTTGGGTAACAGGTTTCCACCTGAAATAGCTTGGTTGACATGGTCTCAAGACAGCCGACTGCCGCTATAGAAAAAAATGGGCCCATCTCCCCGCGAGGGGGACTCGAGCAAATGCGTCGCATAGGGGGTGGGTGTATTGCGTTAAAGTTTAGTGTTTGGGGGTTGGTGCTATCACATATACACCACGCAGCTATCACGCCGCTAGCACGCCGCCGAGTCGCCAACGCACGCCGTTGACGACGTACCTTGAATGAGTCAAGGATATAAGGCGCGTTCGTAGCCTTTGATTCTGTGTCGGGTTTTGTGGCGCAGGGGTAGAGCACCATGTACCTTGCGTTCCGCCCGCAGGGTCGTGGGATCGAAACCAGGCGCCGGTAACTGTTATTTCTTTTTATAGTGTAGGGGGAGGCTGGCTGCTGCGGACGTCGACGCACGGGTCACATCGTGAGTTATACAAATGCTTTGCATTTAAAAGGATTGTTTTTCTGGGAATAGAATTGAGTTTCCCATTCCTAAAGCATGTCCCCTAACCTAAAAATAGGCTGAACTGGCGTACACTTTGTGATGCTTACCATCTGCACCACTTCTGGCATCAATGCGGGTATATGCCGAGAATGGACATCCATGTAATACTAGTAAATGGGCAAGTTCTCGTGTAAGCATCTTGGCAAAGTGCACAGACGCCGAGTGCTGCTCAATCCGTTTATTGCAACACGCGGAGGAAAAGCAGACAAGCTCTCAGACCGAGCAAGCCCCTTATTACTATCTCCATAGGTTTTCTTTTTTGAGTCGATGGTCAAGTTTTTAGGGTTACTTTAAAGAATACAAAATAAAGCATTCCTTGTTTAGGCCTTTTCGGTCAATACAGTGGCACGTATAAAATACTGGGAGCTCAGCCAGTCATAAAGTGATGATGATGATGGTTGGATGTTAATGGCGCAAGGCCAACTAGGGCAAAGAGCGCCAAAACAGTGGTTAAATATGAGAGGTGAGAACTTAGACACTGAAATCACTAAGCAAGAACAAAAGTAAAATCAATAAAAGACAGTGAGGATGGCTGGTGTAAAGGGCCAGATTTCATGATGCGTGATAGGAAATGAGGTTTAAAAAACTTGACTTCTGACAAATACTCAAACACACGTTTGACGAAACAATGGCATCGTCACCTAGGAAAAACGATGGATGTAGGGAAATATGTTGTCTGTAGAGTTCTCTGAAGTGTTTGTGTCGTGTTGTGTGAAGTGCCTTGCCATGTGATTAGTATGTGCACTACGGATAGGGCCTCTCCGCACCTGCCGCACTGGGGTCTAGGAGATCCCGTCAGCAGATACGAGTGCGTTGCATGGGTGTGGCCCTATCCGCAGCCTACCCAAGGCGACTTCCGTGTGTCTGTTGTGCGAGTCAGATGTGTACCGTCCCAAGTGTGGCTTTATTACATGTAGTTTGTTGTCTGTCTGTTCATTCCAGTGTGTTTGCCATGTTCTGCGCAAGTGTTGTCTTATGTGTGGCTTGAGGTCTGTGTAAGGTAGTGTTGTTATGTCTACTGTGTTTCGGAGTGCAGCATTGGCGGCCATTTCATCCGCCAGTTCATTTCCGCCGATGCCAGAGTGGCCTGGCACCCAACACACAGTCACCTCAAGGTTTGAAGAATATGCCAGCACAATTGATTTCAAGACAAGGTTAACTACATGGTTTTTCGAGGACTCTCCGGATGACAATGTACGGACGACACTCAGCGAATCTGTATAGATGATGGATTTAGGAATATGATGTTCAACTATGTGACTTACAACAAGAAAAATGCCATATGCTTCTGCCGTAAAAATACTTGTCTTTACATTCATTGTTCTATATGCTTCAAAATTCGGCCCATGCGCCGCACAAGACACTGCAGTGAATGTTTTCGATGCATCGCTGAAAAACTCTGCAGCCTTGTATTTATCCTGCACATACATGAAATGCTGCAGAATCCCACTTTTCGGTGTCCTGTTCTTATTGTATTTTAAGAAAGACAAGTCACATGCAACAGGACGAAGATGCCATGGTGCTACAAGATCAGTGATAGATGACTTGAATGTGTCTACAAAGGAGACCTCATGAATAGTGACCTCGTCCCTTACTCTGAGCGAGAAGGGAACAGGAATGGACGGGCGATTTAAAAAGAGCTTTGATGTGGATGTATCATTAAAAACCGGTTTAAAAGGATGGTTGTCCATTGATGAAATTTTAGAGGCATATAACAAGTCAACATAGGTTCGCTGGTGTGATAAGCACCATTTGTCACACTCTGCGTAAAGACTCTGTACAGGGCTCGTACGGAATGCGCCACAAGAGAGGCGAAGCCCCAAGTGAAGCACTGGGTCGAGCATTTTAAGTGCTGTTTTAGTGGCTGACCCATACACAACACTCCCATAGTCCAATCTAGACCCCACTAGACTTGTGAAAATACGTAACAGGAGTTGCTTATCCGTTCCATACGACTGGTGGGACAAGATTTTAAGAATGTTGAGAGCCTTTAGACATTTATGTTTCAATTGTTTAATGTGAGGGATGAACGTAAGCCTTTCATCCAGCACCACACCTAAAAACTTGTGTTCCTTCCTCACAGGAATCGATACGCCATTAAGGATAATGTCTGGGTCCAGATGGATCCCACGCCTCCTGGAAAAGACAACACAGGTGCTTTTTTCTGGGTTAACTTTAAAACCGTTCTTGTCTGCCCAGCTGGCAAGTTTTTTGACACCGAGCTGGACTTGACGCTCACAGATGGACATATTACATGATTTAAAAGATAGCTGGATGTCGTCTACATACATTGAATAAGAAATTGTAGGTGGCAATGCCTTCCCAAGGGAGTTCATTTTAACTATGAACAGAGTGCAGCTTAGCACTCCACCTTGCGGAACGCCGTTTTCTTGCACATGAACTCTTGAGAGTGCGCTACCTACTCTCACGCGAAACGTTCTTTCGGACAAATAACTAGCAAGGGTGTTGAGCATATGGCCCGAAACACCGAAAGACTTTAGGTCACTTAGGATCCCGTAACGCCAAGCGGTGTCATAGGCCTTCTCAAGGTCAAAAAATACCGTTGTGCAAAACTGTTTGTGAATGAAAGCGTCCTTTATGTATGATTCAAGGGCGACAAGTTGGTCATTTGTAGATCGCCCCGCCCTGAAGCCTGCCTGGCAGCCCTCGAGAAGACCATTGTACTCAAGGAAGTACACGAGTCTCCTGTTGATCATCTTCTCGAAGAGCTTGCAAAGGCAGCTTGTAAGGGCGATGGGCCGATAGCTAGCAGGAGAGGAAGGGTCCTTTCCTTCCTTCAGGAAAGCCACTACTATGGCCTCCCTCCAAGAACGAGGAATGTGCCCCGAAAGCCATATGTTGTTGTATAGATGTAGGAGTGTTTCAAGAGTGTCTGGGTGTAGGTGTTGTATCATGGTGTATGTGATTTTGTCTGCACCTGGAGCTGAAGGCTTACATGTGCTCAGAGCAACCTTCAGCTCATGAATTGAAAAAGGAGAATTGTAAGAAGTGTGCGACTTCTTGCTATCACGCAGGGACTTCTTTTCCGCAGACGTTTTGTGCTTCATGAAAGTGTTTGTGTAGTGTGATGAGCTGGACACGTGTTCGAAGTGTTGTGCAAGTGTGTTGGCCTGGTCTTCGAGTGTGTCCCCTGTTGTGCTAACCAGGGGCAGGCTGTTTTTTTGTTGTCTTTTCAGCTTGCGTATATGTGTCCAGACTTTGTGTGTATCAGTGTATGAGTTGATGGAAGTGAGGAAGGTGCGCCAACTCTCCCTTTTCGCCTCGCGACGCACTCGCTTCCCAAAAGCCTTTGCCCGTTTAAAAGAAATGAGGTTATCTGACGTGGGGTACCGGCGAAGGACACCCCACGCCTTGTTCTGGGCCTCTCGCGCCCGCCTGCAGTCCTCGTTCCACCAGGGCCTCCTTGGGGTGCGGGACCCACTGGAGGCCTGGGGAATGGACTTTTCGGCGGCGTCGAGGATGTGCGCCGTGACGAGTTGGGCGGCTTCCTCCACGTGTAGGTGTTTTATGGATGTGTGGTGTAGTTGAGATATTTGTGTGAATGTGCTCCAGTTTGCTTTTGATTCATTAAACTTTTGATGGGAAGATGGACTGCTCGGGCCTATACCTACATACGTTAATGAAGTGGGGAAATGGTCACTACCATATGGGTCTGTGCCCACACCCCACTCAAGACATGGAAAGAGAACTGCGGAACCAATCGCCAAGTCAAGATGCGAGTATGTATTGTGTCCTAAATTATGGTATGTAGGCTGTTTTTTGTTGAAAAGGCATGCTCCGGAGGATGTAAGAAACTTCTCTATCAGGCGACCTCGGGCATCCGTTCTAGGGGAGCCCCAAAGAGAGTTGTGCGCATTAAGGTCGCCTGTTAGTATGTATGGTTCGGGCAGCTGGTCAACCAGTGCCTCGAAATCAGAGCTCAGAAGTGCAAAATCAGGAGAGATGTAAATGGAGCATACCGTTATCAACCTATTAAATATTATTGTACGGATCGCTACAGCCTCGAGGACAGTGTTTAAAGTGACAGGGTGGCATGCTAATGATTTCCGGGCGATAATGGCCACCCCTCCTGAAGAGTGGGTGCAGCCAACTCTGTCCTTTCTGAATACCATGTACCTATTTAAGAAATTTGTTTGTTTAGAGTTGAGGTGGGTTTCCTGAAGACACATGATACTTGGCTGACTGGCATGCAGAATCTCATACACATCGTCAAGATTTTTAAGGAGGCCTCTGCAGTTCCATTGGATGATGTTTTCTGTTCCCATTATTTACGTTTAAGAATGACTGGAGTGTGTGTGTGTGTGTTCATGTGTCGTCTTTCGGGGCTGTTACTCTTGGATTAGGCTTTTTAGGCCTTTCTACTGGCTTGACCGTCGGAGGCCGCTCCTTGCGCTGCGTTGCAGGCAGGAACGGCGCGACGTCCATATCGTCGTCGGATGTCCGAGGGGTGCCCGTCGAACCGGGTCCCCCGGACTTGGCCCCACTTCGGGAGCCCTTCGTTTGAGCCGCCACCGCCGCCACCGTCGTGGGCGCCAGAGGTGGCACGGGCGGTGCGGTGACGGTGGGAGCCGGTGCGGGGCCCGTGGTGTCCATCACCTCGGTACCCTCCAACGCACTGGAGGACGGGGAGACAGAGGCGGGAGCGGCACCGGTCCCAACAGAAGTGGTTTGCACCACAACCGCTGCTGCCTCAGCAAGCGGCGTGGTGCCGGGTTGGGCTGCGTGAGGCAGCCCAGTGGGGGGCGGGGGCGGGACCAGGTCAGACTCGCTGAACTGGGTCCCTGTGGAAACCAGACGTCGCTCCGCCCCCCGGCGAGCTGCGTCGGCGTACCTCCCCAGGGGGAAAGAGGCGAACCCTTCCGCGCCTCTGGGAAGGTGATGTTCTCAGTTACCTTGATGTTGATTATCTTTTTTTCGGTTTGAAATTTTTCGCACTTGCGGGAGTAGGCTGCATGCGCCCCCCCGCAGTTAACACAAGAGAGGGTGTCGGATGGACAGTTGTCAGTCGGATGATCGTGCGCCGCGCATTTTGCACACGTCGTTCGGCCACGGCAAGAGTTTGTACCATGCCCGAACCGCTGGCACTTAAAACAGCGCCGCGGATTCGGGATGTACGGACGGATGGAGCAACGGATAAAACCTGCATGTATGTGTTGTGGAAGAACTGCGCGGTCAAAAGTGAGGATAATGTGCTTGGTGGGAATCTCCTTGTCGTCTCTGCGGATAGTGATGCGTCTCACGGCAGTGACGCCCTGATCCTTCAAGCCGGCAAGGAGATCCGCATCCGTTTCATTCAAGAGATCTGTCTCGGATATCACACCCTGCGAGCTGTTGAGGCTCCGATGGGGTGTGACCCTGATGTCTAGATCAGCCAGTCTAGTCTGAGTTAGAAGCTTCGTGGACTGCTGCTTGTCAATTACCTCGATTAGTAGTTCACCAGACCTTTGTTTTTTGCACTTATATGATTTTCCTACTATGGCTTCAAGATATTTTGCAATCAAGAAGACTGACTGAGATGCTAGAGGGTGGGTTGGATTGAGCGATTCCATCACAAGAAATCGAGAAAAATTATCCGGTTCAGGAAATGTTAAAGATGGCAATTGGGGAAAAGATACTTCGGTGCGGCCCCTTTTCAGGGACCGATCACGTTTGGGGGGGGGGGGGGGGTTTGAAAATGCCATAGAGGCATACTATAAAAGCAGGGAGACTGGGGTACTTTCTTCTTTGACCTTACCCTGGTAGCCAAAGAGGTCCCGGAGCTCCCTGCCTGGTAGACAGACAGGGGAGCCCATCGGCCCGGAGCTTGACCATGGCTCCGACGGCCACCGTTCGTGGTTTCTAACCCTCCACCTATAAACACATTGCCACGGTTGGATCCAGCGTATGTTTGGGGGCTCGGGGTCCGCGGTATCGCCAGTACCGTCACCAAGATTGCTCAAGGTGCCCCGTGCGGGGGCCAGTCATAAAGTCCCTGTTTTTGTTGCCATATCTCGAGGCATCAGGTGTGGCATAGCCAGTGCCACATTTTCTTGTGTTTTACCCGATTATAATTGAATAGCTTTTACTATTTCTGCACTGATTATTGGGTGGGGAGGGGGTGAGCACAGGAAGAAGGCTTTCCCTTGCTGGGCAGGGACTGTTCATCAAACCTCATTGGCTTGCGGCAAAGTGTGCATTCTCTAGACAGGGGTGTTGCATGAATATGTCTTACCATTGCTGCACATGTGGGGGCTTTGACACACTTCTGTTTGTGCACCACTTGTATATACTCATTGCATTGTTA
The DNA here is from genome assembly GCA_013339765.2 of Haemaphysalis longicornis. Taxonomy (NCBI): domain Eukaryota; kingdom Metazoa; phylum Arthropoda; class Arachnida; order Ixodida; family Ixodidae; genus Haemaphysalis; species Haemaphysalis longicornis. The sequence continues at coordinate 100,173,924 of CM023448.1, read as the reverse complement.
AATGAAACTAGTTTAAAGTCAGCAGTGAGGGTGCTTTATGTCCCATTTTTATTTTGTGCTGTTTTTGACCTAGAAAACCAGTATCCATTGAGCAGTAATTATTCCTAACAATAGCTAATACATTCATTGCACATCAAGGCATGATAGTTTTCCTCTTTGCCTTACTAAATTTTCATTTCAGCGACGTTTTTCTCTATGTGTACCATCAGTTATTGGAGTGCATTGGTTGCTGTGGCAACCTTCATCACTGCCCCTGATGCCCTTCCATGTGGCAGAAAAATTTCGCATACCACAAGCTCACTGTATTCATGGTATTTACCTACATGGGGAACTGTTACGGCTTGTGTGCATGCATGTCATACAGGTGAGATGTAGATGGGATCCTTCATATTTCGCATACCAATGCATATTGAAATGTTCCATGTACAGAGCCCGGCCCGTACGACGTCCTTGCCAGCTGCTCCTTTGAAGGCAAGTTCCTCTATAGCTGTTTTGCGTTTGTGCTGTGTATTCTGTGCCTTGCAGTCTGGCAATTTTTTGCGCCATTTGTGTCATCTTTCATGTATTGGCTTAGATGGTTAAGAGGAGAACTTCTTTTCAGAGGTTTAGAGTGCATCGATGTTTAAAAAGGCACTGTACATTATCGCTGCTCACCAGGTCTAGAAATAATGCTTTGGCGTGTATGAAGAATCCTTTTTGAGGCAAATGGCCAATCGCTGCAGTTTGCACGATCATTAGAAAGATGAAGCCGACCAGATACTGGAGTAAAACAGTATCTGAAAGCAAAAGCCTTAACTGCCCTAGCTATCTGCCGACGCTGCTGGCAACGGAACAAAGTTTGTTTGTTTTTTCTTGCATATATCTGCTGGGGGGGGATGGCCACGAATCGGGAGATTTGAGGGGCTAATGTGCCCAGTTCACAAAACTGATAAGTGTTGTGATTTTGTTAAACGTATTAGTGTAGGCATTATAAAAAAGCAATGGAAACAATTTTTGATATACAATTTGCCCTTCTAATTTGTATACTTTGGTACCTGCCTACAGCCCGGTCTTTATCTCCACTGTGCATCTTTGTAAAAAAGTGGTATACTGGGTATTTTTATAAATCTTCGTGTCAGCTTTCAGGAAATACCCTGCTGATGTTGTCCTTAATCGTAAATACTGTGACTCCTTGTATAAATGGTGGAGGCTTGGAAGAAGCTAAAAGGTTTGGGAAGGTTTTGCAAGCTAAAAAATTCTATTCGTTGCACTGACTCATTTTGTAAGCTTCATTTGAACTGAACGATGCTTTTGGCCTGGGTAAAAGTCTACCGAGGAGTATTTTTTATGTGAAAAACGAAACCCTGAATTGACGGAACCCGTAAGGCAGATCTCGTTTGCAGCTGTTAATACGGTAATTTTTTGTCCCCTAATTAAAAAAATGTATAAATACACGAGCTGAAAACTAATGGTTCCGATGACTGCAAGCAACTTACTGACTTAAAAGTACACAGGCCACTGGAAGGACCATTGGCCACTGAGTTACGTTTATTTTGTGTGAGCATAATTAGTAGTTGCTTGGCGTTTAGTTTCTTTTCGATTAATCTAAGAGCATGTTTATTGGTGACTTTTAAATTTCAGGGGAGGACGTCATCCTGACAGCTGGCCACAGTGCGGCGTCATGGAATGAGTGTAGTGAGAAAGGTTAGTCCTAGTTTCTGCCTTTTCTGTTTTATCTTTTTGTTACAGTTTGAAGTTGAAGAACTGTCTTCACTGTATGAGCAGTGTCTTAAAGCTCCCCCACTTACAGAGTATAGTGCTAATGGCATGATGAATGAGAATTGTTACCCAGCATTACTGACACGCTACAGTGCAACACTTTCTCGTGACAATGGACAAGCCAGTTGTACTGCCTGTTTTTTTTTTGTTTGCTTTATCGAGTGTTTTTTCGAACCGAGTCCAGGGAAGCAACAGTTTCTTTGGCGCCTGCCAGTTTCATGCACGATTAGATGAGCGTACTAGGGCAAGTCGAACTTCTGGGATGAGCATAATGCAAAAGTTGTGTCATACACATTAGTCACCGCATCACGCTGACAGGCATTGCCCAAGAGTGTGCAGCCATCATTATAAGGCATTCAAATGAAAATGTGGAACTTTGTGCTCATTGTTGTGGGGTGCAAGGACAGGTGTTTTTTGTACGCTGGACAAATCATAAACTTATGCAGAAATAAAATAGGCAGGGTCCCAGTTTCTACCGCAAAGTATAGATTGCATGATGTGGTATGTGATTGCTATTGCAGACAGGAGGAAATTAGCCAATTAGCTGCTAAGGAGAGCTAAGAAGGAGAGGGTCACATTTTCAGGCACAAGGGGGTGCAGCCGACCAAGAGAGCAAAGCGAATTCAGGGGGTGAGGGGGTTGTGATTCAGTTTTCAGGAAAACAAGACGAAAGTGATGGGGGTATTATTGAGCTCATCAGAAAGTTCATCTGCATGCAACCGAGTCCTTGGGAAGGGGAGTGGGACCCGCCGCGGTGGCTCAGTGGCTGAGGCGTTGCGCTGCTAAGCACAAGGTCGCGAGTTCGATTACTGGCCGCGGCGGCCACTTTTCTGATGGAGGCGAAAAGAAAAACGCGCGTGTGTACGAGATTTCGACGCACGATAAATATCCTCAGGTGGTCAAAATTAATCTGGAGCCCTCCACTACGGCGAGCGTCATAGCCTGCGTTGCTTCGGCGCGTTAACCCCTACAATCAATAAATCAATCAATCAAGGGGAGTGGGGGATTGAAGGGGTATCAAGAAGAGTGAAAGGAACAGAAGAGGAAGGAGAGAGGAGTGCAGTTAGGTCTCGATCACCATATCGGCAGAGGGCTACGAATGCAGGGAGCACCGCATCATGGAGGCACTACCAAAGCACGTGAATAATTTTTGGAGGCCACAGTTGGCTGCCCTGTTTTACCTTCCCTTCAGGTTCACCACTGTTGAAGCATGTCATGGTTACACCACTACATGTTGCCAGGCCAGCCATGTGTTATGTGTAATAGCTTGTTGTGCTCGCACATTCTCTTCACGAAGGAAAATCTGATTGGCTTAGTTGCACCAATGTGGTGTGCCAGCAGTGGCTGTACTGGGAGGCGGTGTTCGTAGGTATCGCTTTTGTAGATGATGTGGTGGTATAGTTAGATGTACAATGTATAACCTGTGTTGATATTTTCTATGCCAATCCTGAGCCTTCTCAACCACAAATAATTCAAAAATAAGCTTTATATTTTAATTTGACAAATATTTTCTGACAGTAAAAAAGAAGGGTGTTTTCTCTAGCTTTGTGGCATAAAATGTTTCAGCCTCGCTTGGGACATAAGCTTGTATAGTGAATTTATTGTGCGCAGCACACTTTCGGCTTGGCCTAGAAAATTCTTACAGACTGTACTTAGTTTTTAAAGCAATGCTATGATAAGCCCTAATTTCAGATCAAGATGCTGTTGCGGCCAAGGCAAGCAGTCATCTGCATGGTGGTGGTGAGCCATTATTTCTGCATTTTTCTGTACCTTTTGATTATTTTCTTGTTTGAAAAAAAATCAGTCCGCTTTGCTGCAAAAGCTTCTACATTCAAAAATTGTTCTTGCATAGACAAGCAAGATGTGATATTGATACATTACATTTTGCTTGGCCTCAAATATGCTTTTACTGCATGTATAAAGGTAGAACATGGCAGTACCGACAGTTTTATGCTGGGCTTTGTAACCAGTCTAGGAGCAAAACTGCCTGATACAATCTTGCATTTGTTGTGTCATGTAATTTGATGTATTCAACTTTTACGTTGTAGACATGCGTGATTCCGGTTTTCATTTGGATGACAACTGCTTCAGGTCACTTTTGTACAGCCAGCAGGGTATTTAGAAGTGGTAAATTAAGGAGACTTGCTGTAATTAAGTGGCTGCAGCGCAAAAATGTCAGATATAACTTGTCTATCTAGGAAAGCATTGTCTGCTGGCAGCGCACTGCCTTGTCTTTTATGTGGGGTGAGTGCTAGAGTTGACATACCACTACAGCACTAATGAAATATGTGTTTTTCACAAGGCAGAGACATTCCAGTGGCTGAAACATTCCACTTTGAGGATGCAAATCTGCAGTGTGGTCCACTATTAAAGGGAATTGAGTGTGTGGCCATTGCGCTCTTCGAAGCGCCGACGCTGAGAAATGGCGAGTTTCGGAAGCAGCAAGCACATGCGCACTGATCCCACAAGGCAGGAGCAGTCGCGCATCGTCTGCTGCGTATGTGTTATCTAAACTTGTTATAAATTGAGTGCATAGTAATGGTTTGGCCAAGATCTCTGTTCTATGGCACATTTGAGGTACAGAAAATTGTAAGGCATACAGAATCACAGAAAATTGGGGCACAAGGCGGGCAGCACAGGCTGGAAAGGAAAACAGGAGCCGCCAGATGAGAGCTCGTAGAAAGGGTGACAGTGGAATGTTCTGGACATGCTTGTATACGTCCCTGCGTGGGCATTAGACCCTAATCACCAGTGCGGAAGGCCGAGAAAGTATGCAATGGCAGAAGAGGCTAAAGCAGCTTCAAATTCTGCTTATTGTAATTGCCATCGCGAGGAAGCGGCGGCTACAGAAGCTCCATGAGAGCAACATGAAAGTTTAACAGTAGATTAGTAGAACGTCCAACTAAGCTTTCATTTTCACAATCTTAGGAAGTTCCCCCGTACTTTTCTTGCTTTAAATAATAGTAATACAATTTGTAAAAGAAAGACATTGCACACAATGCATGGTGCAAAAGAAATGCGGAACCCGCCGCGGGGGCTCAGTGGCTAAGGCGTTGCACTGCTGAGCACGAGGTCGCGGGTTCGATTCCCGGCCGTGGCGGCCGCTTTTCTGATGGAGGCGAACAGGAAAAACGCCCGTGTGTACGAGATTTCGGCGCACGTTAAAGATCCCCAGGTGGTCGAAATTAATCCGGAGCCCTCCACTACGGCGCGCCTCATCGCCTGCGTTGCGTCGGCTCGTTAAACCCTACAATCAATCAATCAATCAAAAGAAATGCGAATCTGGAATTTGCCTACGGCCAATGAAGTTCTGTTGATGTCAACAGCAGTGCATGTTCTGACCTGCATTATATATAAGCTAGATAGTGCAGCGCTTTTCCCTAGCTGTGCACTCCAGAGTTCGTGATGTTTTGTCATTACGTAATGTGTCATTAGTGTCTTTTTTTCTTCTGGTTCCAGTGCTGAAGCAGCGGGACTACCTGCCGCCAGCAGGACAGCCTCAGTTGAGAGGCAGCAGGAGAGCCTGCCACCACTGTTTGCAGCTAAAAATGGCGAGGTGTGTATATGCTGAGGAACGTAGTCCATCAGTTGAAAGCATGATTTCAGCCGCGCACATTGAAGTCCTGGTCTTGAACAGCATAAGCCTCAGTACGCATGTGCTCTTTGTCGAATGCTTACGTGATTTTTATTTAGACATTATGCGTTTTTGTTCTCCTGAGGCACGCATTTTTTACTAGTAAAATGACTGTACCATACCATCTTTCATGGAATTTTATTTTAAAGCTTAAGCAGACATATGCTCCAAGGGTGCAAAAATGAACAGCTACAGCTGCTGGTATTACCTGAATTTTGTTTCTGCTATGTTAACCAATTTCTGTTGTTGACTTCCTGCAACCTATTTCCAATCCTGCTGGTAAAAGCTCCTGGTAGATTTCGCCCAAATTTGGGAATAGCCTTTGTTCCTATGTTGTGTGTATTTTGCTGTTGCAGGTTCACCTTGGGTCCGGCCACCGGGTGAAAGAGGCCAAATTTGACTACATTATGGCAAGTCGGGCGCCGGCACGTGCGGCTCGGGAGCTGGCCAAAACTCGTGGATGGCCAAGGAGCTGCAGGCTCGCACATTGACTGGGCAGTCCCACCACCAGGAGCCGGGTGGAGTGGCCTCTCTGCCAGCCCCACCATCAAAAGTGGAGGCCATAATGTGTAAGGGGGCATTTTGAAGGAGGGAAGGTTGATTCGCATCAGTGAAATGTTAGCATGCAGGTAGTGCAGTTATGTAGCAAGCTGGTTTGGCCATATCAGGCGGCCAAAAAACTACCGTACCATTTCGAGTAGGTGCCCCCCTGCATGCAAATCGAGATCACTGGCAGAGTGGGGAGGGTGCACTATCCCAAAACGACACAAAAATTCACGATGGCGGCGGCAACGATTACTCGCCTGGAAAAATATGCGGAACCCACATTCACCTAACATTTTGCCAAGGAGTGTTAGTCATCAATCTCAAAAATATAAAAAAAATCCTCTGAGTCAGTCCGAGAGAAAAGTTTTCAGAATTCTGCTTGAAGTCTGCCCTGGTCTCCTGGTGGCCTGGCTCCATAATCTGCCAGTCCTCCATGCAGGTCGCCTTCCCCCGAGCCATCCAGTGCATTCTTATGCCACAGCCCCTGAAGAACCATGCCGCGGTATCCTCGGGTACAGCGCCACGCCTCGGCAACAAAATCGAGCATATGCTGCCCCCCCAAAAAACCACCACAAAAAAAGGGAAATCGCGTGCAGTGATCGGGCTATTGGGCTGCCAACCACCGTTGGATTGAATTAAAGACTGGCCATCACATGCCGATGTTGCCTGTATGCAGTGTAGTTCCGGGTGTTGACACTAGGGCAAAGGGAGAATCCCAGAACAGCACGGGAATTTCAAATTACCTGTTGATCCAGGGGAGAAGGGCCTTGACAGAGGAGGGGGGAAGGGGGTGCTTGCTTGTTTGGGATCTTGCGGTAGGTGTCACATGCCGCCAGCGTGTCCTCCAAGATTTTGCAGAACCATTGGGGTAAATGTGAGATTATATACCTGATATGAATTACATGAAAACAAAACAAGCTCTGCTTGCTGATTTCTTTATTATGAAAATGAAACTCAAAACAATCAACATACAGTTTGCATTCAATCAATTTCGTTTGTTTGTGGTTTCACTTTGTCGAAGCTTAATGGTACGAACTGCAAAAATATGAAATGCAGGTCACTGACCAAGCAAAAAAATAAAAATTGATATTTGGAAGCAGTGCGGCTCCTTTTACGCAATGAACTTGAAAGCACTGATTTGTGTGGCCTTCAGTGATCTTGTCAAAGTTTTGGCATCTCTGGGGAACTTGCAGCCACCAGTCCTATTGATTTTGTGTAGTGCAGTATGTATAACCAAGAATCCAGATGAAGGCATGCCTATACGTTATGCTCTGTGGACAGAATCTGGGCAACATCCCAGTTTATCTTGCCCCGCACGGGGCACCTTGAGTAATCTTGGTGACGGTGTTGGCGACACCGCGGACCCCGAGCCCCCATACTCTTGCTGTAATCTACCGTGGCTACGAGTTGTAAGGTGAAGGGCAGAAACCACAAACGGTGGCCGTCGGAGCCCAGGTCAAGCTCCGTAGGATGGGCTCCCTGTCTATTTACCAGGCAGGGAGCTCTGGGACCTCTCAGGCTATCAGGGTAAGGTTTGAGAAGAAAGTACCCCCGTCCCCTGCTTTTTTCAATATCGCATGGCTTTTTCTTTATCCCCCCAATCCAATGATCGGCCCCCTAAAAGGGGCCGCACCGAAGTACTAGCTAAAGGTAAACCAGAACATTTCCACAAATTTCTTGTCATTCACTCTGCAGAAACCACTCCTGTTGCAAAGAAGTCTGTCATTCTGTTGGCAAAGTGCATTGAGTCTGTTGTTGGTTCAGACTATGATGCTAGGAAACTCGCCTCAGGTGATGTACTGGTCGAAGTAAAAAGGAAAAATCAGAGTGAGAACCTACTGAAACAGACGACGTTAGCGAACTTGACTGTCACTGTGACACCACACCGGACCCTCAACTCCTTCGCAAGGAGTCATATCAGAGAAAGAACTAGAGTCTGAGACGGAAGCAGATCTTCTTGAGGCGCTCCAACCTCAACATGTAACTGCAGTAAAACGAATCGTGATTCGGAGAGCAAACCAAGAATTTCCGACAAAGCATCTAATCCTAACGTTTGATCGCACAACGCCTCCAGAAAAGGTCAAAGTGGGTTTTCTTAGCTGCAACGTGCGACCGTATGTCCCAAATCCGAGGCGCTGCTTTAAGTGCCAACGATAACGACCATGGAACCCAATCATGCAGAGGGAAGTTACATGTGCCAACTGTGCTGAGACAGGTCACTCCTCAGAAGCTTGTGAAAGCGCCACTCAGAAGTGCCCGAATTGCAGCGGACCGCACGCTGCTTATTCGCGTGCGTGTACACAATTCAAGGCCGAAAAGGAAATAATTCACATAAAAGTAAATGAAAACATCACTTATCCAGAAGCGCGCCAAAAGCACAAGCTGCTTTCGGCCACATCGTACGCAGACGCCGCCCGCCGGGGGTTGGGGCGTCGTTTGGTCAGCACGGCAACACAGTGCAGCCTTCTTGCTGACGTGTTGTTGTCCCAACCCCCAGCTGAGCAGCCACCTGCTGCCTCTACAACACCCGTAGAGGCTGCGGGGGCCCCGTCTCTTGCCGGACTGCCTTCGGTAGAACAGAGTAGTCAGGAATCGCCCAGTGTGGCGACTCCAATGAATGTGGCGAGTGCGATCACCGCTGGGAGCTCTGCCGCTCTCACTGTGTCTTCTCCACAGGCCCTAGGGACACCTGAGGGCACGGAGGAGATGGACACGGTAGGGCCCACAGAAGCGCCCATCCTAGCCCCGCCGCCTGCCCCGCCCGCGGCGCTTGCGGCTGGAACCAAAGGCACCCGTAAGGGTGCCAAGTCCAGGGTGCCCGGTCCGCCGGACACCCCCCGAACATCTGATGAGGAAATGGACGTCGGACCGTTCCTGTCTGCATCGCTCCGCAAGGAACGGGCTGCGGCGTCCAAACCAACAGAAAAGCCAAAGAAACCCGCTCCAAGAATACAAGCCCCGATAGACAAAACATGAACCCACACACACATTCCAGTAGCTCTTAAGGTACATAATGGGAACAGAAAATATCATCCAGTGGAACTGTAGAGGCCTCCTTAACAATCTTGATGATGTCTACGAAATATTGCATTCCAATCAGCCAAGTGTGATGTGTCTACAAGAAACACATTTAAACTCCAAACACACAAATGTCTTGAATAGTTACATGGTATTTAGGAAGGAAAGGGCTGGTGGTGGTACATCTTCAGGTGGCGTGGCCATCATTGCCCGAAATCATTGGCATGCCATCCTATCCAATTACAGACTGTCCTTGAGGCTATTGCCATTAGAACCATAATTTTCAATAGGCTAATAACAGTGTGCTCCATCTACATCCCTCCTGATTTTCCAGCTTTCAAGCTCCGATTTCGAGGGCCTTGTAGATCAGCTACCCAGAACCTTTCATTCTTATAGGTGACCTCAATGCACACAACACTCTTTGGGGCTCTCACCGCACAGATGCCCGAGGTCGCCTAATCGAAAAATTTCTAATATCTTCAGGAGCATGCCTATTTAACAAAACAAGCCTACATACCATAATATAGCACACAACACTTATTCACACCTCGACTTGGCCATTGGCTCTGCAGTACTCTTTCCATCACTTGAGTGGGATGTGGGCACTAACCCATATGGTAGTGACCACTTCCCTACCTCACTAAAATACTTAGATAAAGGCCCTAGCAGTTCCCCTTCCCATTGCAAGCTTATAGCAGCAAGAGCAAACTGGAACACATTCACAGAGGCATCTCAACTACACTACACAGACATAACACCCTTACCTGTAGAGAAGGCAACCCAGCTCGTCACGGAGCACATTCTCGCCGCCGCCAAAAAGTCAATACCCCAGGCCTCTGGGGTCCCGCGCAACCCGAGAAGACCCTGGTGGAATGACGACTGCAAGCGTGCGCGGGAGGCCCAGAACAAGGCGTGGGGCATCCTCCGTAGACACCCCACAAGTTTTAAACTTATTTCTTTCAAAAGAGCGAAGGCATTAGGTAAGCGTGTGCGCCGTGAGGCAAAAAGGGAGAGCTGGCGCGCCTTTCTCACATCCATAAATTCATATACGGACACACACAAGGTATGGACCCGAATACGTAAACTAAAAGGACAACACACACATAGCCTGCCCCTGGTTAACACCACAGGGGACACTCTGGAAGATCAGGCTAACACACTTGCACAACACTTCCAACACGTCTCTAGTTTCTGCGCACTATACAAACACTTCTATGCAACACAAAACATCTGCCGAAAAGAAGCCTATACGCGACAAGAACAAGTCAAAGTCTGGATACAACTGTTAATTTACACTCCATGAGCTGAAGATTGCTCTTGCCACTTGTAAACCTTCTGCTCCAGGTGCAGAGAACATTACATACACTATGATTCAACACCTACGCGCAGACACCCTAGAGACACTCCTGCACCTATACAACCAAATATGGCTATCGGGGCACCTTCCAAGGCTTTGGAGGGAGGCCATAGTTGTGGCTTTTGTGAAAGAAGGGAAGGACCCTACTTCTCCCGCAAGCTATAGACCTATTGCCCTGACAAGCTGCCTGTGCAAGCTCTTCGAGAAGATGATTAACCGGAGGCTCATGTACCTTTTTCTTGAGTACAATGGTCTTCTCGAGAGCTGCCAGGCAGGCTTCCGGGGCAGGGCGATCACAAACGATCAATTAGTTGCACTGGAATCTTACATTAAGGATGCCTTTATACACAAACAGTACTGCATGACCGTATTTTTTGATATCGAAAAAAGCATATGATACGGCATGGCGTTACGGCATCCTGGCAGACTTAAATCGTATGGTGTAGCATGTTGTAGCAGGTAATATGTTGAACACTCTTCATAGTACATGTCCAAACGAACATTTCGTGTGAGAGTCGGGTCAGCACTGTCGAGAGTTCACATTCAAGAAAATGGCGTGCCTCAAGGTGGAGTTTTGAGCTGCACGCTTTTTATCGTCAAAATGAATTCGCCTCGGAAGCATTGCCTCCCATCGATCTCTGTTTAGTATATGTGGATGATGTACAAATATATTTTAAATCTTGTAACATATTCCATATGTGAACGTCAAGTCCAGCTTGGGGTAAAGAACTCTCTCGCTGGGCAGAAGAAAATGGTTTCAAACTTAATCCCACAAAAAGTACCTGTGTCGTATTCTCAAGGAGACGTGGAGTAAGGCCCGATCCTGAAATAAACCTCAATGGTGACCCGATCCCTGTTAAAAGGAACATAAGTTTTTGGGTGTGGTGATGGATGAAAAACTTACATTCATACCTCACATCAAACAACTCAAACAAAAATGTCTAAAAACAATGAATATTTTGAAAGTCCTGTCTCACAATCATACGTGCAGATAAACAACTCCTGCTGCGCCTTTATACCGCTTTGGTAGGGTTCTCGTTTGGATTACGGTAGTGTTGTCTACGGGTCGGCCACAAAAACAGCGCTAAAAATGCTCGACCCAGTGCTGCCACCTGGGGCTTCGCCTCTCGTGTGGTGCTTTTCGTACAAGCCCTGTCCAAAGCCTGTATGTGGAGTGGTGACAAGTGGTGCCTGGAGTACCAGCGAATTTATGTTGATCTTTTATATGCTTGTAAAATATCATCAATCGACAACCATCCTTTTTAAACCTGTTTTTATGGATACATCCACGTCACAGCTGTTTTTAAATCGTCCATCTCTGTCTCTACCTTTCTCACTTAGTGTGAGAAGGGAAGCTTCTGAACTGCCAATCTCCTTTTTGGACACATTCAGAACATCTACCATTGACTTTATAGCCCCCTGGCAATCTCGCCCTGTATTGTGTGACCTGTCCTTTACACAATTACAGAAAAGCAGGGGTACCACAAATCGCGATTTCACAACATTTTCAGTATCTGCAGCAAAAATACCAGGCTGCCGAATTTTTTAGTGATGCATCGAAAACTTCCATCGCGGTGTCTTGTGCTGCGCACGGACCCAACTTTACGGCCTCTACATCGATGCATGTAATTCAAGCATCTTCACGGCGCAAGCGTATGGCATTTTTCTTGTTGCTGGTCACATTGTTCAACATCACATTCAAAATCCATCATCTACACAGATTCACTCAGCGTTGTACGAGCATTATCATCCCAAAAGCGTTTTTAAAAATCACGTCATAAATCTAGTTTTAAGACTTTAATGTCAGCGTATGTCAAAAATCTCGAAGTGATTGTATGTTGGGTACCGGGTCACTGTGGGATTGCGGGAAATGAGACCGCAGACCAAATGGCCGCCGCTGCGGCACACACGAACACAGTGGACATTACAAAAGTTACCGTACACCGACCTCAAGCCATACATAAGAGAACACCTTCGCAGAACCTGGCAAGCCGACTTGGAGCACACAGACAGACAACAAGTTACACCTAATTAAACCACACCTAGGACCATACACTACTGACTCACACAACAGATTCATTGAAGTTGCACTAGCCTAGATTGCGGATAGGCCACACACACGCAACACACTCCCATCTGCTCACTGGTTCTCCAAGACCCTTGTGTAGCAGGTGTGGGGAGGGCCCTATCTGTAATTCACATTCTCATTACATGCAGAGCACTCCACAGAACAAGACGCAAATATTTCCCACGACTATACAGACAACACATCCCACTACATCCAGCACTGTTTTTAGCGGATGATCCCATAGTCCCCCTACAACGTACTTTTAGGTTTCTTAGCGAAATCAAATTTTTACAGCTTATTTCCTATCACGCGTAATTCTTGCACATAGTTTCATGCCCTGCACTATCACACCCTGGCCTTTTACACCAGCCATCCTCATCGTCTCACTGATTTTACTATTTTAACTTCTGCTCTTATTGAGTAGTCTTAGGGATTACATCTTCAACCGTCATACATAACCATAGCTTTGGCGCTCTTTGCTCTAGTTGGCCTTGCGCCATAAACATCCAATCATCATCATCATCATCCAGTTTATCTTGCGCCCTGTTTTCGTTGCTTACTCAGTGGTGGCATTGGTAACCGCTTTCACTTTTTGGAATGGCAGTGCAGGGAGAGTAAATTCCTGTTTTTAACGAAGCTTTCTGAGAGCGGAGGGAATTTTATGTCTTGAGGACTTTGTATAAGGTTTTGTGTATGTGCCTCGGGTGCGCCTGTCTCGACAGTGTCGTACCCTATCACCAAAGTCCTTCAATGCTTCTTTGGTCACGAAACTCCTGGCCAAGTTTCGTACAGGGACAAAGTCTACCGCGAGGGGCACCACCACAGATCGGAGGGCATCGGGCTCGGCCGCTGCTGCTCTGTAGCCAGTCCGGCAGGCAGGAACGCAGTAGCAGCATGTCTGTTCACGCCAAATGTTTTCGTCACTCACAAAATGATAAGTCCATTTCAGCAGCCCACGACACGTGAAGCGAAAGCGCACTGCTGATAAGGCGCCGAGCGTCTGTTCCCTGCAAAACGCGCTCTGACCATTTCCCCTGCTGCCCTCCGATCAACACCATCGCCGCGGTGCGGCCTCCCTGGGCAGCGCACGAAGCTCTCCCATAGCATGACGGCAGATTCTCATGACCAGAAAAGCATTGAAGGACTCAGCTATCACTGTATATGTCAGTTTAGTGCAACTCCCACCACGGTGGCTCAGTGGCTAAGGCGTTGTGCTGCTCAGCCCAAGAATGTGGATGCGATTCGCGACCTTGGCAGCCGCTCTTTTGATAGAGGTGAAAAGCAATAATGCCTCTGTGTTTGAAATTTCGGCACACGTTACGGATCTCCAGGGGGTCAAAATTATCCGGACTCCTCAAGTATGGCGTGCCTCATCACTTGTGTAGCACCGACACGTTAAACCTCAATCTCTCAGTTAGTGCACAGTCCCAAAGTGGGTCAGCAAACTGGCTATGTAACTGTAGACAGTCCCTAAATGCTTCACGTTTTGTTGTGAGCACCCCAAGGTTTTGAAAATGCTTCTGAGACTTTTTGATCTATGTTCATTTTCAATTCCAGTACTATTGGTTCAACCACGGAGCATCTGGAGCCGTTTTGCGGGTGCCGTGCAGAAGGTCATGCACGACAACCCTTCTGAGGAACCTCCCGCGAAGAGGATTGCGCGTGGAAGGAAGGCCCTTCGGGACATCTTTGCTGAGAGGGGGAGACTCTTCCTCTTGAAGACGCCTGCCGTGCCAAACGAAAAAGCTCAAGAGGATACTCTTCGAGATGGAAGTGCCGAATAAATCGGCATAAATCACCTCTTGGACAACTAAAGCGGAGAGTTGGGCGAGTTGGTTACTGACTAATGAACTCGTACTTCTAGCGAACTTTAACATAGGACGAAGAAAGAAAAGACGAAACACACGCTAGACTTCAACTTGGTTTATGCAAAAGGGAGCAGGAAAACACGCATATATGTACATGATTCGAAAAAACAAACAAGCCCATGATTCCACGGAAATGAAACGCCGCAATGTTCGCACTCGCTCTTATCACTTTTACACTGAATCACAAACACCGCCTGGCACATCACAGTGCCTGTTCTTTACCGACACGTGTGCACACCAGTCGCCGAATGCGCATGATCAAGGGACACCCCTTCTCTCACCAAAAAGTGGATTTATTTTGTTGAAAGTGCCAAAGATGGGGCACTGATGCAGTTCTCGTCCTCCCTGTTAATCACAAAAGCCTCAAAGACTTCCCTATCAGTTTGAGCACGAAATTTAAACAAAACGCTCGTCTTCATGAATTTGGGCGTGCACCCGCACCTACTGCAATGGTCAGAAAGGTGGCCAGCTCCCATCTGCGCACTACTGCTGCGCGGTTCTCCCTCAGCCGATCATTGAGGCACCTGCCGGTTTGACCGACGTAGCACCGTTTGCAGTCCAGAGGGATTTGGTAAACCACACCCGTCGCGCACGCCACAAACTTTGTTGCATGTTTTGTGACGCAGCAGGGCTCATTGCATGGCTCATTGATCTTTCTCACCATCCTCGAAAGCTTCTCAGGAGCCGAGAAAACCACCTGCACAGCACTTTTGCAACCGACCTTCTCCAGGCAGTGGGACACCTGGTGGACCAGCAAGCTGAAAGATTGCAAATGGCTGGCTATCTATCAGAAATGGTGGTTTCTGTGGCCGAGAGCCTTTTGAAGAAGGTGAAGAGCGCAAGAGCACCAGGCGTGGATGGCCTGAGAGAGAAAATCCTGTCGTGGCTGTACCATACGTGCACCAGGTGTCCCACTGCCTGAAGAAGGTCGGTGGCAAATGAAGTGTGCAGGTGGATTTCTCGGCTCCTGAGAAGCTTTCGAGGATGGTGAGAAAGGCCAATGAGCCATGAAATGAGCCCTGCTGCGTCACAAAACATGCAACAGAGTTTGTGGAGTGCGCGACGGGTGGGGTTTACCAAATCCCCCTGGACTGCAAACGGTGCTACGTCGGTCAAACCGGCAGGTGCCTCAATGATCGGCTGAGGGAGAACCGCGCAGCAGTGAGTGCGAAGATGGGAGCTGGCCACCTTTCTGACCATTGCCGTAGGTGCGGGTGCACGCCCAAATTCATGAAGACGAGCGTTTTGTTTAAATTTCGTGCTCAAACTGATAGGGAAGACTTTGATGCTTTTGTGATTAACAGGGAGGTCGAGAACTGCATCAGTGCCCCATCTTTGGGACTTTCAACAAGAGAAATCCACTTTTTGCTGAGAGAAGGGGTGTCCCTTGTTCATGCGCAATCGGCGACTGGTGTGCACACGTGTCGGTAAAGAACAGGCACTGTGATGTGACCAGGCGGTGTTTGTGATTCACTGTAAAAGTGATAAGAGCGAGTGCGAACATTGCGGCGTTTCATTTACGCGGAATCATGTGCTTGTTCGTTTGCTCGTTTTTTCGAATCATGTACATATGTGTGTTTCCCTGTTCCCTTTTGCATAAAGCAAGTTGAAGTCTAGCGTGAGTTTCGTCGTCTTCTCTTTCTTCGTCCTGTGTTAAAGTTCGCTAGAAGTATGAGTTCACCGTTTGGAGTGCTAATAAAATTTTGTTTCAACAACTGCAGTACGTTTTGTAATGCCTGCATGATGGCTTCTAGGGATGGTCTGTGCTTGGTATAAAGCACAGCCAGCTCTAGCTGCTAGTGTGCGTGCTTTCAGAGGACTGCGTGCGCAAATGTCGGCGCTAGCGCGCGCGAATTTCAGCGCCAACGCGAGCGAATTTCAGCGCCAGCGCGCGCGAATTTCAGCGCCAGCTCACGTGAATTTAAGCGCCAGCGCACGCATTTTTCAGCGGGCAGCGCCGCTCGAAAGCGCTTGCGCTGATCCGGAAATCAGGCGCGTGCTGCTCGCTGCCTGCCAGCGCGCTGCCTTTTCGGATAGGGGCCTCATCGCCTGCGTTGCGTCGGCGCGTTAAACCGTACAGTCAGTCGGTCAGTCAGTCAGTTTGTAAGTCAGTCGGTCAGTCAGACTGGTAATTATTTACAGTTTGGAAAGCTCTCACCTATAATAAACAGATGACACAATGACATTGTCTGCCCGCTGTTGAGTCGCTGCACATGATCCTTACAGGAAATCGAAACTAGCTAGCCGCCGCACATAATCTTGGTTTGTGAAATTGTAAGAGGAGCCTAGCAGGAACTACACTTGTTTAAATGTTCTTGGTTCTTTGTTTTAATTGTTTGTAACGTGGATGTAGCTAATTAAATGTAAATAATGTGTGATTATTTTGTTCCTGGGAGTTCAGTGTGCAGTTTTAAAATGGTCACGCAGTAAAATGATGCCGTGTGGCTTGGTGCTTTTCTAGGAATTGCGGTCGCGAATCCTGTATTTGCACGCTTTTCGTTGACTTGACTGAAGTTTTAAGACATGTGTCATGTGTTCTGCGTGGGTAAAATTTGGAAAAAGACAACGTAATTGTTTGCGTACGCACGACGCTGTTTGCTCGGTATGCAAAAATTGATAGAAAAATCAGAAAAAAATGAAGACCAAAGCAGAAACATTGACGTACGCTGGCCAGCCTAAAGCACGCCGCTGATCCCTCTGTTCACACAACACAATAGGAAATCATCAAACAAGGAAGAAAAAAGTACCTGCACGCAAGCCTCGATGGCTAAAGCACTGCGCGCGCGGTCTGCTCGGTTTTTCCAAATGTGATGAAAAAATGAGCAAACAGTAAATACCCGACGCAAGTACCTTTCCTATAAAAACCCTGGTACATTAATAGCGTTCTCTACTATTTTTACACGAAAAAAGAACTGTCGCTCCTCGGAGACTGACCCGCCGTACGCCTGCCCGCCGCTTCCCGTGGCTAAAAAGCGCTCGGGCGGGGCTCGCGAGCGCCACCCCGTGGGGTTGATAGTAAGTGCCTCACTCGGAGGCGGCCGCTTTTTCCACTACCCAAGTATTCTAGTTCACTGTAACTCCGTGCACACGGAAGCGTCTGGGGGCCATTTTGTTTCTGGCTTGCAGTGTTATCATCTCTGCCAACGAAACCGCCGCCGGTTGTGACGGGCAGTGTGTGACTGGCCGCTCTAGCGTCTGCGCAGCAGAGAGAGAGGCGCCCAGAAGCAAAATGGGTGCACCCCTACGTAAACAAATATCACGTGGTGCCGACCGACCAATGAAAATCCTGGCGGCACGTAACAATGATGAGAAAAGAGTGCCTATACTCTAAAAGCCTTTATTTAGTGACGCCAGGAGCCCCGTCTGGCATTCTGCGAGCTGTGGGGTGATCTCAGAGGCCGTAATCCGGGTCACTCCCGGTGGTGTTCCCACTATCTTTTTACTGCCTCTCAAAGACCGCCTGCACTTGCGCGGTAATTTACACGATCTAGACTTCTTTCAGGCTTTCGTGAGCGCTCTCAATTATATTCATGTGAGCGTAATTGGACGTCCATCGAAATAACCATACTTCCTGTTCTTGCAGCTAGGCTTTCACTACCCTTGCCGTGTGCACCGGGCTATAATTTTATAATTTTCCAGAGCAAGAAAAGTGGACTTTCTGAAATACCAATGTATTTAGGATTGTTTCTACCGTGTAATAAAGTCAATTTGTGTTGAAGCAGAGCTAAAATCGATAGGCTCGCTCTCGTTTAAGCACCTGTTTTGCGGTAAAAGCAAATGAACCAATACCCGCATGCATTTTTTTCTTGTAAATTCGTCGAGACAAGCAATCTTTTGGCCGCGCTTGGGAAATTCATCCACAAGCGTCTAGACCACATGGCGGAACAAAATCACCGCCGAGCTATTCGCGGACCACGGCAGTCCCGCAGAAGAAAAAGGGAGACCTTAATGACGAAGTAGAAAGCCCACACCGCCGAAGACGCTGTTGTCTTCACATCGCGGGAGGCATTGAAAGCGTTTCTACCCGCCGCGGTGGCTCAGTGGCTAAGGCGTTGCGCTGTTCAGCACGATGTCGCGGGTTCGATTCCCGGCCGCGGCGGCCGCTTTTCTGATGGAGGCGAAAAACAGAAACGCCCGTGTGTACGAGTATAGTGCCTAGAATATACAGTATATTCTAGGCACTATAGTACGAGATTTCGGCGCACGCTAAAGATCCCTAGGTGGTCACAATTAATCCGGATCCCCCCGCTACGGCGCGCTTCATCGCCTGCGTTGCGTCGGCGAGTTAAACCTAACAATCAAATCAAAATCATTCAAAGCGTTCCTGACGAGCAGAGCTATAGCGTGATTTCGCTGGAACCTGCGATAAGACGAGCGTCAGAACAGCAAGACGGGGCAGCCCGATTTGCCCCCGCACTCGTTATCTACGGCGCATATTTTCCTCGATCGCGCTTGCATGCAGCTTTGACCAGTTTGCGCATCTTTCAAAGCGTTCCTGAGGAGCAGAGCTATAGCGCGATTTCGCTCGAACCTGAAATAAGACGAGCGTCAGAACAGCGAGACGGGGCAGCCCCATGTGCCCACGCACTCGTTATCTACGGCGCATATACTCCTCGATCGCGCTTGCATGCAGCTTTGACCAGTTTGCCCACAGATCGCGTGCTCCGTTTAACTTTTGAAGCGCTGTTCGTATTTCATGCATCGGGATAGAACGAGCGTCACCGGCCCTTTTGCCAGGCCAAGTCGACAGGACGGCCCTGCAACGGGGCCTGCAAACAGCGGAGAATCAAGCTTCTGAGTATCGAAAACAACGGCAAGCGTGAGAAGACCGGGACGGGGCCCGCCTACCCGTGGTTGCATCGTCGCCGTGTTGCCACCGAGGCACGGAGCTCCGAGAGTGCCGGCCGGAGGGTTATTGAAGGCGCAGTTGTTGCATCGTCCACACGTGAGTCCCCGCTCATCTCTTAACACCCCAGACGTCAGTACGTGCAGTGGTGGTTGCCCCTGGCTGGGCTAGCCCTGCAAAATATACCGGCGACTGCTCCGCCCATGGCTCTGGTCCTGTAGGTAGTACAGGCACGTTGCACAATGCAGAGGCCGCTAGATGGAAGCTCACCACTCTCCGTTCTACACCTTTTTGCACTTCGGTCAGCAAGCTCCAATTTCTTGACCAGTTACCACCCAAAGTCCGACGCGCCGTAGCAACATTTTGTGCCGCCCACACTGAATTGAGTTTCGCGTCGTAGGACAAGCCGAGACTAAAAAAAATTACACCACGTTCCCGCTAGGGGAACCCTGTGGAGTTGCGACGCATCTTGGGGGTTCACTTGGTGTTTCCGTTTGGTTGATTCTCTAATTGCGTGAAACGTGTGAGGAACGCGTATGATGTATTCTTTATTTCTTTGGCCAGTGCTGGAACGACCGCGGCTATGACGCAACGTGGCGCTGCTATGACGCAACACAATCCACTTTAATCCAATCCAAGCCAAGCCAACCCAATCGAATCCAATCCAATGCCCCTCGCGAGAGAGTGTTCGCTATCGGAGAGGAGAGGGGGTGAGCGGCGGAAGGCGCAGCTCGCGCGGCGAGGAGAATGGGGGAGGGGTGTGGACGGACAAAAACAACGCCGTATAGAGGGACAAGGCGAGTGAATGAGATGCAGTCCGTCTAAAATGAAGGAAGCTCACACTAACGCGCAAGACTTGAAGGTAATGAGACTGCACGCTACCTTCATGACGATCACGACGGCTTTAGTCAACGATTGCATTCAATTTGCTTCTTCGCTGCCGCAACCACCTTTACGCCATCACTGTTGCTATAAGTAGAGTGTACTAGAAGGATTTGAGTGGGACGAACGGAGCGCTCCACCTGAAGCGGCGCTTGTAGATTGAATAGAGGGCGCAGCGGGCGAAGTGGACTCTTGCGAGTTGCGCTCGCCCAAGCGCGCGGTATCGCGCGGGCCGCTCTTTTTCGCGTTTCGCCCAATTTCGATGTTACCAGGAATGTAAAGCGACAGCGGGGTAGAAAACATGTCAGAATAAATTAAAAGGCATTTTAGAGGCTCTCTGGCGAAAGCGTGCCCTGTTCTTTTTATTCTATTTTTTCAACGAAGTGCTTACGACGCGGAAAGAACTACAAACGAACTGAGGTGACAGGGACAATCGTTGGAATACCACCATCCACTATTTTTTTTCGTGTTCCCCCCTCTCTCCCGGCCTAATATGCAATGAATAGAAGAAACATGTTCAGTGCTGCATTAAATTTTGCTTCGTCTTTTTAATGACACTGCAGCATCAATGAAGCCAAACGAGGAATTTGGCTATATTTTCATTTTACACTAACTTTCCAGAATGTTCTCTCCGAAATAATGATTTTTAAAGTGTCGCAGTCGCAACCCTTAGATTGACGCCTATATTGCTGAAGTGTGTGTGCCAGTTAATCAGACGTGAATGCCGCATCAGTCCACTTTCTATTAAACATATTCCTAGCTGCGGCCTTCGATTTTACTGTGGCTTTACTGTGGATTTTACTTCGATTTAGCTGCGGCCTTCGATTTATGCGAAGCTTTCCGCAAACTCTCCGAAACTTGAGTCAGATTTATGATTGATTCAATTCATTCATTACGGGGTTTACGCGCCGAAACTGTATAAGGCGCGCCGTAGTGGAATGCTCCCGATTAATTTTGGCCATGGAGATCTTTAACATGCGCCGAAATCTCGAATACAAGGGAGTTTTGGCTTTTCGTCTGCAGAAAAGCGGCCGCCGCGGCCGAGAATCGAACCCGCCTCCTTGTGCTCAGCAGCAGAACATCTTAGCCTCTGAGCCACCGCGGCGGGTTAGTCAGATTTTTGCACCTTATTTGCTCTTCGCAGAACACCGCGAATAGACGCGCTATTTTGTAGATATTCTAAGAATACGCCATACAGACCAGTCCTGATATTTTATTAGAGCAATTAAGACTCTTATTCGGGCTTTGAATAAGCAAGCTTCTGTCTAGCGTACTCAATTATAGTTGGGAGTGCAGACACAACTAATGATAGGGAAGACTGCTTCGCCGGGATTAAAGGTCGAAGGGACGAGATTGCTAGCAAATGCATCCGTCCAAACTCGAAAAATACAAGCCCTTTGCCCAAGCATTGGCACTGGACCGAGCCTACCAACTTTTAAGTGCGAATGCACTTCCTAAGCGAGCCTGAAGCGTCCGCCGCAGTCCGCATTCCGCCGCCGTCCGCATAGCAACAGCTGCGGGTGCGCGCGCTCCTCGTCTTCATTGGCAACGGGGGGAGATGGGCGCGCGCTGCCTGGCCGCTGACATGGCACATACCCACGTGGGGGATTGGCCAGGAATCTCCTCGTCTTCCTTGGCAACGAGGGGAGATGGGCGCGCGCTGCCTGGCCGCTGACATGGCACATACCCACGTGGGGGATTGGCCAGGAATCGGGCGTGAGAAGGGCTAATGCACCCGCTTAAAGGAGTACTGGACACGAAATTCAAAGCTGAGATCCGCTCTAGCAATCAAGTACAACGACAACACAAATAGGTGTCTGTGCATGGCACATACCCACGTGGGGGATTGGCCAGGAATCGGGCGTGAGAAGGGCTAATGCACCCGCTTAAAGGAGGGTATTAGTCGAGCGCGCGCCGTCGTCGAGAGCGGTCGCTGGTCCTGCATCTCGATAACGATGATGGCGGACCGGGCAACGGTACCAGCAATAACGAGTGAAATATCTTTCTTTGTAGTTGTGTGCGTGTGTGTGATCTCTCGACTACTCATTAAGATCACGATATCCACCGTAATCGCGCAATCAACAACCGTGCATTCGCACTTACACACTCTCCCCCTCGGGGAAGTGCGAGGGAATTTTTTGATCAGTAACAGCAGCATATCCCGTGATAAGGAAGAACCGCCACTTAGCAAAACAAGCGGCTGCTGGTCAACATTTTTGTTCATGGAAACTTAATGTTACGCCACTTGGAAACCAATGCGATCTGTAATGACCTAATGCGAGTGGCGCATCCTCGCTTGCAATACATCTATACGTCGGGCGTCACACCGGACACAACTCGGGCGGGCGATTCTCACTTCTTTACCATCGATAACGTGCGTGCAGTCACGCTGTATGTAGCAGTACAGGAAGTGCAGCTCGCACACCACGCAGTTTTGTTTCTTAGATTGAACCTCGAGCTTCATCTCTCGGACTCGGAACGTTAAGGTGTGATAAGACAGTTTTGTAGCCGGCGCGGCATCCCAGCGCGCAGAAGTGCCGAAGGCTATAGGCATGCCGAGGACGGTGAAATTGAGCACTAAAGCCTCATCGCATTTACAACACATAACAGGAGAGGGATGAACAGCAGCGGCGGTTCCGCACAGTTCTAAAACAAATGATCGTCCATAATCGTCCGGAATAATCGTCCATAATCGTCCATAATCGCCTTTACCCCTAATCAGTTTTGCATAACAGTTTTCTTCGATATGGAAAAGGCCTATGACACTGCCTGGCGGTACGGCAGCTTGAGTGACCGCAAGTCGTTTGGTGTCTCCGGCAACATGCTGAACACCCTCGCTAGCTACATGTCGGAAAGGACCTTTCGAGTGAGGGTTGGCAGTGCACTTTCCAATGTATACGTGCAGGAAAGTGGCGTTCCTCAAGGCGGTGTCCTGAGCTGCACACTATTCATTGTTAAGATGAACTCGCTCCGGAAGGCATTGCCACCAACTATGTCCTGTTCTGTATATGTAGATGGCGTCCAAACATCTTTTAAGTTCTGTAACTTTTCAGTTTGTGAATGCCAATTCCAGCTTGGGGTGAACCAACTTGCTGGCTGGGCGGACACAAACGGTTTTAAACTGAACCCTGGAAAGAGTACTTGTGTTGTGTTCTCCCGGAAGCGCGGAATTCATGCGGACCCTGATATCTCTATCAATGGTGTAGTAATCCTTGTCAGAGGGGAACAGAAGTTTTTGGGAATAATATTCGACAGTAAACTCACATTTATCCCTCACTTGAAACACCTTAAACACAAATGCCTAAAAACAATGAACATTCTTAAAGTCCTGTCACACCAATCTTATGGTGCTGACAAGCAGCTCCTCCTGCGGCTGTATACTGCAGTGGTAGGATCTCGCTTGGATTATGGCAGTGTTGTTTATGGGTCCGCGACGAAGACGGCGCTAAAAATGCTTGACCCGGTACTGCACTATCCCCGTTGAAAGCCTCTATGCAGAGTGTGACAAAGGGTCCCTGTATTACCAGAGGACATACACTAACTTGTTGTATGCCTCTAAAATCATGTCTATGACAAATCATCCTTTTAATTCAACCATTCATGATGCATCATCAGAGCAGCTGTTTGCAAATCGTCCATCTATTTGCATGCCGTTCCCTCTCAGAGTGAGAGCAGAAGCTTCTGAGCTGGCTGTGTCATTTTCACACATCCACAACACACCCATTACTGATTTTATTGCGCCGTGGCAACTCCGGGCAGTTTGTTGTGACTTGTCCTTTCTGCAATTTGACAAAAGCAGGGCACCAAGGGTAGCCGTTATCCAGCATTTCTTCTTCCTGAAGGAGAAGTATCAATGCGCAGAGTATTACTGCGACGCATCAAAGACAGCTACGGCTGTGTCTTGTGCTGCGCATGGACTGAACTTTAACATAGCAAAAAGAATGAACTCCCACAACAGCATTTTTACAGCTGAAGCACACGGCATTTTACTTGTTTTACATCACATTGTTCAACATCAAATTTCAAAGTCCATAGTGTTCACAGATTCTCTTAGTGTTGTAGGTGCACTTTTGTCAAGAAAACGCTCAAAAAATTATGTAATCAATCTTGTTTTTAAGGCCCTTATGTCGGCATACGCCTCAAGTCTTGGAATAACAATATGTTGGGTTCCTGGCCACTGTGGAATAGCCGGGAATGAAATCGCAGATCAAATGGCCACTGCTGGTACACTCTTTGAGTACAGTGGACATAGCAACAGTGCCGTACACGGACATGAAGCCACACGTTAGACACCAACTTCGCAACGCATGGCAAACACACTGGAGTGAACAGACAGATAACAAGTTACCCGTAATAAAACCACACTTGGGAGCATATACTACTGACTCACACAACAGACACATTGAAGTTAGCTTAGCTAGGTTGCGGATAGGCCATACACATGTAACATACTCACACCTGCTCACTGGCTCTCCAAGACCCATGTGTAACAGGTGTGGGGGGGGGCCTATCCGTAGTCCACATCCTAATCACATGCAAGGCACTCGACACAACAGGACACAGACACTTCAATGAACTATACAGACAACACATTCCGCTACACCCTTCGTTGTTTCTGGGAGATAATGCCATGGTCTCTGTGCAACGCGTTTTTAAATATTTGTCTGATAACTTTTTAAACATCATATCCTATCATGCTTAATCAACACAGGCCCTATACACCAGCCATCTCCATTGGTTTATTTGATTTTACTGTTATTCTGGCTTACACATTTTAGTAGCCACTGTTTTCTCTTGTATAATTTTGTTTGGCTCTCTTTGCCCCAGCTGGCCTTGGGCCAAAAAAAAAACCCACCATCAACCAAAACCGCAGTTTGCGATAACCGCGGTTAAAGTTTAGCAACCACGGTTAAACTTAAGTGCGGTTACTTTCGCCGTGTTACTAGGGTATAAGTTTGCCACCCAACGCCGGTATAAATCCGGCTTAGAGCGAGGGAATCTGCCTAAAGAGAGCCGCAGCTTTAAAAAATTTCCTCGCACTTCCCCGAGGGGGAGAGTGTGTAAGTGCGAATGCACGGTTGTTGATTGCGCGATTACGGTGGATATCGTGATCTTAATGAGTAGTCGAGAGATCACACACACGCACACAACTACAAAGAAAGATATTTCACTCGTTATTGCTGGTACCGTTGCCCGGTCCGCCATCATCGTTATCGAGATGCAGGACCAGCGACCGCTCTCGACGACGGCGCGCGCTCGACTAATACCCTCCGTTAAGCGGGTGCATTAGCCCTTCTCACGCCCGATTCCTGGCCAATCCACCACGTGGGTATGTGCCATGCACAGACACTATTTGTGTTGTCGTTGTACTTGATTGCTAGAGCGGATCTCAGCTTTGAAATTTCGTGTCAGTACTCCTTTAAGCGGGTGCATTAGCCCTTCTCACGCCCGATTCCTTGGCCAATCCCCCACGTGGGTATGTGCCATGTCAGCGGCCAGGCAGCCGCCGCGCCCATCTCCCCCCGTTGCCAAGGAAGACGAGGAGTCCTGCCAATCCCCCAACGTGGGATGTGCCAGTCACGCCAGGCAGCGCGCGCCCATCTCCCCCCGTTGCCAAGGAAGACGCGCAGCAGCTGTTGCTATGCGGACGGCGGCGGAATGCGGACGGCGGCGGACGCTTCAGGCTCGCTTAAGAAGTGCATTCGCACTTAAAACGACAGATATGACATTTGCGTTTCGCTGCGTGTCACGCACGTCGTACAGAATATTGTAATACTTCCAAGTGGAACGTCTTCCCAGACGACTTCTCTGGTCTGCTTGTGCAGTTGATGACGCAACAAGCAGGCATTTCTGGCAGAATGTGCGCGAAACCAGCCCATACGTAGCATGCGCTATGCTGGAACGGCGGCCGTTTGCCCGACTTCCGGCGGTCGCGCGCTGAGAGCTCGAAGCGCCATCCAGCAACTCTAGTGGAGATCAGTGCTTATAACACCACAGGACAGGCAAAAGAAACGCAGCGAAGGCAGACAAAACGTGAAGGAGGGGTGCGCCGCTCAACTCGCGCCGCAGGTGCCGTGCACAGAGGAGGAGGTAGTCAGCGGCAGTGATAGGCGCCGAGCTGCTCGCCCTCGCAAGCATAGCCAGGGTTGTCCATCTAAGGCGAATACTTTTCGGAAGAAGAAAATTTTCAAAGCGTCCCCAGCGATGCCGTCGTAACAACGCTGGCAAAGTGCAAGTGTTTTTGTATCTCAGTACGTCTATTCATTTGAGATGTATATTATCCGGCACTTCAGATATGCTTTACGTGAATCTTATTATTCAGCAACTGAAGCAGCGCCTGTAGTGTACTCGAAATCTATTTCGGCAAAGCTTTATGAATACATTTAAAATGTATTTTCAATAAATATTTTTCATGCATTGAGAGTGTATTTCTACCATGTTCGTTCCACAAACGTAAAAGGCATTTGAAATGTATTTCGAATATATTCGGAGTATATTTCCATGCTTCAGCACACTTTTAAGTATATTTCAGAGTGGTGCTCTAAATGTAGTTAGGTAAGTGTATTTTTATAATATTTACAGTGCATTTACACCATGATCGTTTGGCGGGAAGAAATACATTTTCAATATATTCTGAATGCCTTAAGCGCACATTCGTGAGGTTCAGTGCATTCTTAATCTATTTGGAGGGTACTTAAAAGTAATGTATTTTTCCCGCATTTTTAATAATGTATTTTCAATAGTTACTAAATATTAAGAAAATTCAATTTTTAATGCACTTAAAATACATTTACAAATACAAAGCATATTTGAAGTGCACTTCAAGCGTACTGGTACGTATTTCAAACGTATTACTTTTCGCTAAGGGTCATTCACAGCTGCAACATTGTTAACAGAGCATCATTACAAAATTCCCCTGCCGTATATTGCAGTTAGTCTTAAAATGTGTAATGCGCACATTTTCTATCACAATTAGGGCATAAGTGCCGCAATCCTACAACACAACTAACCAATATCACACCACAGACAGGTCTTGCTGTTGACAAAAAGTAAGGGAAGTGTAGGCCAGTGTCGAGGAATGATCATCATTAGAATTCGGGCTAGGACAGAGTGATGCACAAAGGTATTACGGAACGCGCACATTTGGGACATGAAGAAATATTTACAAAGGTAACTCAGATCGAATGCATTTAATGAATCAGCCAGGGCAGCCCGCTCAGAACGATTCCTATTTGAACTGTTTATATGCCTGAAGCATATAAAGCCTTCAGGCAATAGGACTGAAGCATACAACATATATTCTTTTATAGAGCTCACAGGCTCAGCTTCGTGCGCTCTGTTGGAAGCATAGGACAAATATGAGCTATGCTATTAGTTCAGTCTTTAGCTGGATGAAATTCGTCATTTGATTTTTGAAGTCTTCTTAACAAAAAGGTGAAAGGACCTCAACTTTGCTGGTACACTTGCTTCTGGCAAAGCGTGCTTTCTTGACTTACTAAAACAATTTATGGGTTTTCCAGGACCTCCTTCCTCCTGATTTGAAATAATAATGAGATCACTCACGCCAACAATTCAGAGTAGTCTTAGTACTTGCACAACCTCCACAAATCAAGTACAAGATCTTAAAATTCGTGTATGTCATCTAAGAATTATTTTGGAAGACAGGAGCGCTAGTGTGTGAGCAATGAATGTCTGCAGACCGACAATACGCCGCACGTTGTTGGTGCCAACATGGAAATGCGCTGATGTTTTTTTTTTTATATACACTATTCAGGAGGCTGCCCAAAGCAACGCGCTGCACTTGCGTTTTTGCTTGTCGCCTCCATCAGAAAAGCGGCCGCCGCGGCTGAGAATCGAACCCGCGACCTCGTGCTCAGGAACGCAACGCCTTAGCCAATGAGCCACCGCGGCGGGTCAGAAACAATACACTATTAGTAAGGCAGTTTTCCCTAATTTTGAAGCTTCGGAAGCTTCCTTTTTGCAGCGGACTTCCTCTCGCGCTGTTTCTTAAGGACCCGATTTATGTCTTTAATGTGCAACATAAGCCGTGCATAGCGAAATTGCCGCAGCAGGTCTGTGCGACACGTTTCAGAGCAAAAGAGTTCTTTGGGCAGACTGCTGTTTAGCTTATCTTTCAGTACAGTAGTCACCTGACACAAATGCGCGACAACGCCTGTGTGTTCCCCATAACATTTCTCCATGTCCTTGACTGCCTTGAAAAAAGCAGAAGGCAGCGTCATATTGGCAACAAGCCCGCCTTGCTTACCATGAGACTGAAGCATGGCTAAGGTTTGGTGGGAACCTGAGTATGCCGGATCACCGCTCCTTAGTAATGGCTCCCAGACACAATCTGCCGGCCTATTCTCAAGGAATCGCTGCGCGATGCCCCCCGCAAAGCAGTACAACGCATTCTCCTCCGTGACGTCAAGGAGGTCATCATCCGATGACTCAATTGGGAAAAGCCTTTCTGTTACTGTGGAAAACGTCCAGGGAGGCAAGCGAGGAGGCCGTCGTCTGGGAAAATGCAATATATTTACATTATGTACAGGGAACCGTTCTCAAAGCAGCCATCTCGTCGCCTCGCTTGGTCGTCTTCGTCTTCTTCGTCTGAGTGCCTGCTGAGCTGGGTGCGAGCTTCTTCGTCTTCCATGAAAGTTCCAACATCTTCCCGCCCCACAAGCGTTCGTGTATGCTGGATAAGACCAATCGATGAAGGTACTGTCCGAGTCCTTGCAATGGTATTTCGTCCATTCATGTCCAGCCGTTGTCTCAGGATCGTTTTTTTCTTATCTTCGGCCGTCTCTTTCTTCTTGACTTTGCCTTTTTTCTCACTTTTGCCCTATGTTTTCTTTTGATATCTGTGTCAGGCGACTGGTCGCT
Source organism: Haemaphysalis longicornis (assembly GCA_013339765.2). Lineage (NCBI taxonomy): Eukaryota > Metazoa > Arthropoda > Arachnida > Ixodida > Ixodidae > Haemaphysalis > Haemaphysalis longicornis. The sequence goes on along the minus strand of CM023448.1, from coordinate 100,145,067 downwards.
GTCGTATCTTCCTTTGCAGTTCGGAATGGGCAAAGACTGAGGATGTAGTTTCTTTGACATATTGCCTTTGCACCCAATGCCCCGGTAGAAACCGCGAACGTTGACATCTTGTTCTGTGTGAACCTTCTCACGACCACGCTGTCCAGGACCACGCTGTCCAGGTTTCTTCACTTTGTGAACACGTCTGGTGGCCTGCTTAGTCGTACATGCGATCATGCCGACGACAGCGTTGTCATCTAGCCTGTTTCCTGGAAAAGGGGATGCGTAGTCTGCAGCAGTGGCGAAGTCGACATAAAGGTGTGCGGTCATCGAGGAATCCGAGTCTTTACGGGCAGCGCGTTGATACAGTTCGTTCCTTGTAGCACTGATATCATGTGGTTGTAGCCGCTGCACTAATATCTCGGCCGTAAGTCTCACTCCCTTAACGCACTCCTGTCGCAGACACACATCCGGAACATGGTCGCGCTTCTGTCTCAGTGATGACTCGTTATTGTCCTGTGTAGTTCCTTGCACTTTTGGCGGTAGCCCACCAGTATCTGGATTCACTTCTTCCGTCTTCAGAAAATCCTCCTGGATACAGTCTCAACGTACATATTTTGTGTCCGCAGGGCGGGTCTCAAGCATTTCAGGCGCGTAGGCTTCGCCGGTAATGCCTTCGGCAGCCGGTTCGTCGTCCACAATTTTCTCTTCGGGCACGGATGTGGTGGACGTAGATTGCGATGATTTCAATTGATTCTGGCTATCCTTCGGTGGCTGGTGTGGTGTATCCAGTATTACGGCGTCTTCATTTCTGAGCGAGGGATGCACCGTTGTCTGGGGTGTCGTCTCAGCCGAGTGGTCATTAATAGAGGCACATGTCAGGGTTGGAGCTGGTGATGCAAGTATGCTTGATGGTTTTTGTGGTTCATGAGCGATTACCGAAATGCCCATCGATGTTGTCGAAGCCGTTGGCTTCCTGCAGGTTTCGGTTTCCTCGTCAGGCTCGTTACTCTCGCTTACAGGACTCGATTTATAATGTGGTAGTTGTTGCCTTCTGTCCTCTTTTGCGAGATGTCGCTCCTGAGGGGCGAGGGCTTCTCGTCCGTAAAGTCTTTTTTCCAGGTAACAAATAATTCTGTATCCTTCTCTGACCGAATCTAGAGCGTGGTCGTGTTGGCCATCGACACTGGTTCCGCATGCAAGGGCATCCAGCTTCGCGCTGATTGCACCAAGCCGGTCGGCACTGTGCTGGAGCCTTGCTATCGAAACTGCGGCCTCCACGTCTTTGTTGTGTCCTAGAGTAGGCGTTATCTCAACAATAAGCTTCCGATTGAATTTGAGAAGGCTGTTCTGGGCAATCCGGAGCCGGTTCCGCTGTCTCGACGTCTCCTCCTCGCTTCGGGGTGAGCATGGCGCTCGAAGAATTGAATTACGCTGCATGGCTCACCTCGTCGTGTCGCTTGATGTCCAGGGTTTCGGCACCATGTGGAAAACGTCCAGGGAGGCAAGGGAGGAGGCCGTCGTCTGGGAAAAGGCAATATATTTACATTATGTGCAGGGAATCGTTCTCAAAGCAGCCATCTCGTCGCCTTGCTTGGTCGTCTTCGTCTGAGTGCCTGCTGAGCTGGGTGCGAGCTTCTTCGTCTTCCATGAAAAGTTCCAGCAGTTACAACGGCATGCTGAGCTTCAGGCTCACCTAAGGAGAGCCGTGTAAGAAGATGCGAATCGACAACTTCGCAATTCCCCCGAGACGACAGGTTATGCGCTTTTCCAACAAAAACGTGTTTCAACGCAGCAATAAATTGAAACACGTTTGGATGCTCATTGCCGAAAAGATTCTCCAGCGGGTCTTGCTGCAGGTTACGGGTCAGGAGGCAAATGAAGTTAAAATTATGATGGTCTTCCCACAGCATAAGGGTAGCCTGTGTGGTGACTAGCCAGCCACCGATGGTGTGCGGCTGCCTAGGGCTGTCAAATCTCCAGCACGATATCCATTTGATTGCCTCTCGCAAAAAATCCAGGTAGTCTGAGGTGGCACTTACAGCATAATTCATTTTGCCAGGAGTACTGGCAGCGGCCGTTTTGCTATTAAGGCAATCAAATAGCTTGTCCATATTTTCAATGAAGTCTGCAGTAGATTTGGCAGCCGTAGGCAGCTTGCCAAGAGCAATCATGACTGACATCGCTACCGACACAGACTCGCTCAGGACTTGCGTCACGAACTTGACCTTCATACTGTTGAAAGGCCTCTTATAAATATGATCGAATGTTAATTTTCTGGCCAATTTCACTGTAAGGGGGTCGGAGCGCTCGTATAGTTCAGGAATGTAGCTCCAGTTCACAATTTCAGAGCCAATGAAAAGCTTGTGAGGGGCAACACAGATTGAAGGCGGGCCATTTGGTACATAACTGAGTTATAAAACAGCGCTAGAAACAGGACTACAGAAAGGGCACACAGACAGTCAGCGCCCTGTCTGTGTGCCCTTTCTGTAGTCCTGTTTCTAGCGCTTTTTTATAATTCACTTGCGATGGGCTCGAAGGTTATTTCTTGTGCACTTCAATAGGTGCGGAGTGTCGAAGAAAAAATAAACTTTGTGCCCATTCACTTCAAAGTATGGCTTTTGTGGTGTCGCGGCAAATTCATGAAATAATTTTGTTATTTGACCCCTGATCACACACCACGGCTTTAACATACAGCTCACATTCTGCAAGCTGTGCTATGAAGACCAGCAGTAGTCTCTGAATCTTTTCCGCACGCAGAGAAGTTTGGCAACCGCGAACGCGACTGGCATCACCCACGATCGCGAGATTCCAGAAAGCGAGTGCAACAAACGCTACATTGGCCACCGCGGTTGTCCTCTCCGAGCCATCTGAAAATCGAATGACTACATCACGCTTTGTGTCGTACTGTAAATTTGGTCTCACTGACATTTCATCAAATGCAATAATGCACGCCCGATCTTCTATTGGCCAATTTTCTACTACGTCTTTAAGAATGTCTAATACATTTGAAATAATTGCTGGTGTCATTGGAATGCCAGATAACCACCTACGGAGGGACCTCGGTGATGGCAAAGCGAACACTTTCGGGAGTTGGCGGTAAGAGCTTGGCCCATGAAAATACATATTCAAGGCGAACTCCACCTCTCGAGACCACCTCCTTCCTTACTCTTGCGACAATGTAGTGCCACTTGGCTACTCAAGAATTTGTGAAAATCTGGGGTCACATGAAGCTTCAATTTCTCCAGTGCTTCCCGTGTAGTCATTTTTCGGCGGCTTTTTAACTTAGCTGCCTTCCGATACCTTCGGGCGTCCTTCCTTCGCCGCTTGATGACGGCTGCGGTTTTCGGCGCATATACTTTCCTCCTGCGACCTCGGTGAGCTGGTGTAGAAGCTGTAAAGAGATTTGATTGATTGATTGTGGTGTTTATCGCGCCGACGCAACGCAGGCGATGAGGCGCGCCGTAGTGGAGGGCTCCGGATTAATTTTGACCACCTGGGGATCTTTAACGTGCGCCGAAATCTCGTACACACGGGCATTTTTGCTTTTCGCCTCCATCAGAAAAGCGGCCGCCGCGGCCGGGAATCGAACCCGCGACCTCGTGCTCAGCAGCGCAACGCCAAGCTGTAAAGAGAGATGGATACACTATAATTGTGGGTTAGCACTAGTACACAGGTCGCCATGTCTATGAGCAAGTGTCGTGTTCTTTAGTAAAGGGAATTTTGTTGGCTACAGACGAAGACTAAATAACATCGCGTAATATGTACGGATGCATGTCATAAACGTCCTTGGCACAAATCGTTCGCAATTCATGCACCGTTCAGGCACCTCTAAGAAATTTACGCTCGATTCAATCCACATAGATGCAGCTATCATCAAAATCAACATTGACAGTGCCGCGACCTTTCCATCAGTTTTTAATGTATGTGTTGTGTTTTACCGCCAGGCTGTGCCTGACTGTGTTAGGTATCTGTGTGCCAAGCAAAGTGCGTGAGCCATTCTTTCTTTCTGTGCCGCACGGGTTATCTCATTTGATAGGGAGTGTTTTGACCTGTCGTTACTGGATTGGAATAATCTTCTGTGATCTTCAGTGTTCTTTATGTCATTCGACGGTTCGAGAAACGATCATGCCGAAATGTAAACGCTAGGAAAGCAGACGCCGCGGCACCCGATTCGCCGACACTCGTCTACGCACGTCATTGTGTTGACTGGTGCTCCACCGCCTGTGTATTCTTTGAGTTGTTAAGGGAGCACAAGTTCGTTCCAATAAACTTACTTTTTCTTCAAGACAGCTGCGTCGTCTTTGGCTACGTGGCAATAGCGAGTTTTAGCTGACCATTTTTCACGGTCCGCTCCGCTTCGATGGCAAACGGGAGCGCTATTGCGTATGCGTGGCGCGCTTGGCTGCGAACGGCATTGGCTCCGGTTGCGCTGATCGGGCCGCCGATGCCTGAGCGGACCGTCGAAACGTTCAGCTAAAACTTTCTATTATTAACAGCACTTCATGCTATGGCATCTCATGAGCGATAGCATGAGATGTTAAGTGTTGGCATATCGCATATGTTCATTCCAAATGAACTTCTCTTCACATGCGAGGTATCACATGTGGAACATGTAATGTCGTTGTATATAATTTTTGTAATGTGAATAATAGCCTTATATTCTATGTAAAATGAAAAGGGGGACACCCTGATTTAGGATACAGAAAGAGATAAGAGCGAACATATATAACAGAACAACGAAAAAGCGTCATCAAAACGTGTGTTCTTACGTGGTCTTTCTTGGCCGGATGTTTCCGGGCACGGCGCACACTCATCCGAACGGCCATACGCGGCAAGGCCAGATGGTCAAGGCTCTGGGGATTAGGGGCGGACCGGCGTCTGGCTGGAATCTATAAAAAGAGATAATATAGCGGGCTAGGTATTTATATTTGTTGAAATACTGAATTATTCGGGGTCACAGCACTGGAATGCATACAAAGAACCGCAGATTACGGAAGCTTAAGGTATACAAGTTAAGGGCCGCAGTACTAAAAGAAACTGAAGAAAGAGCACACACAGACAAGCGCATACTCGCAACTGCAATTTTATTGAATCAAAGGCACATCAGAAAGACAAAGGTGGATTTCTTTTGAATAAAATTGCAGTTGCGCGTATGCTGTTCAGTGTACGTTAGTGTTGCGCTACCAAGGCATCATGACATGCAACCCAACGCGAAAAAATTTACACCATCTTCCCGCGAGGAGAACCATGGGGTAGATGCAACGCATCGGGGGTTGCCGTTGCGTATCCGTTATGTTAGCAAAGTCAGCGTGTGGATTGCTGTTGTTGTGTATCCTATTTACGCAGCATGTTCACCCCCGATGCGTCGCATCTACCCCATGGTTCCCCTCGCGGGAAGATGGTGTAAATTTTTAACCGAGCGCAAGCTGCGCGCTGACCGCGCTGACGCACAGATGGCGCTGCGGTGAGAGCGGCGGAGCGCGCAGCTGCCGCGGCGAGGAGAATGGGGGAGGGATGCGGACTACGCCGGGACAACGACGCCGGACAAGGCGAGTTAAAGAGATGCGTTGCATCTAAAATGCGTTGTACCAAAGCAAAAAAAAAAATAACTGTAAAGCAACAGCGGAAGGTTTTTCGATTCGCCCTGCAGCTTTTCTGGTAAGGATTGCTGTTCCTTCTTCATATTGACTCAAAAAATTTGCTTACTTGTCCGCTGGGAAGCGGAAAAATTTCGCTGTGCTATTCCTCCCCGAGTTGTTGTATCACACAGCTGCGCAGCACGCCTTGTGTCTTTTTCTTGATTTTTGTGACATTTTGAGCCCCTTAGCACTCAGACACAAAAATTATCACCTTCAAGTCATACTGCAAAATTTCTGCACGTGCACACAGTGAAAGCGACAGGAGCAGACGAACAGGATGGCAGCCGAAGAGATAAGAGCGAAAGCGCCGCCCGTCGGCGCAACAAATGAATCGACTAAAGAAATATATAGGGTGTCAAAAAAAAGGAAACAGCCAAGAACAGATTTTATTTCTACACATAATGGCATCACTTTGCTGGGTATGTTGAAAAGATAAAGCCACATATGCAAAGTTGCTGAATTTTCGCTTGGCTACCAGCGTCATGGCGGCACTTAATTTAGCGATACCGAAACTAGCCGAAGTGTCGGGCCCCTGCTTACGACACTTCTCGAGGCGTGCGGCTAGTTCTTCCTCCGTCTCCTCGCTTCACTGCCTCCTCTTGGTTTCGTTCCGACGACGAAGCCTGTCTCCTTTCTCGCTTTCCATATCTGACGACGAATCCCACCGATCCGCCCCTTCTATATACATATACGATGCAACGCCGGATAATAGGATGCTCAGTGGCGACAGAGCACAAAAAAGATGCCCTAAAGTAAATGATCGGCGTCGCTTCTTTATCAAGCATTTCCCCTAACAGTTGGCCACACTCAAATGCTCGAAAAGAACTGCGCATGCGCGGAGTTTACTGACAGTGCAGCCAGACGGTGGGGCATGCGTCGGAGGCTGTGTGGCTCTGTTGTTCGTATTTCTTTTAACCCCCCCCCCCCCCCCCCGTACGTACTGTACTGTCAGATTGAAACGCGACATTGCGGGTGAGTGGCCGCCGGTACATGCAGCGCCGCCCTTGGACGCCTGTGAAAGCAAGGTGTTGCTTTGTGGTTTTCCGCGAGGGTGAGAAGGTTTTGCCCGTAGGTTTAGTGCTTCCTATTTCCAATGAGCGGGACTTTGGTTTCCCGCAGCGAAAGCGGGGCGCTCCAAGCCTGCAGCGCTGGAAATCATAATGAAATGAGCCATCACGAACATAACGTATGAGCACTGTGTCCACGATGTCGCAGTAGCGCACTGAAGTGAGCGGGCTGATGGCACGATGCAGTGGGCTCAGGCCACGCCTGGATATGTCGCCCCGCACGTTACTCACGTTCTGACACTCGCTGCCATTCGCTGTACGTATTCGGGGTCATTTCTGCGTGGAAGTTATGAAAAAAAAGTATGGCATGAAATATGGGCACAAAAGCACAGAAAGCTTCTGTTCAAACCCCTATTTCCGCAAAGAAATAATGGTCACCTGACACGCACTCGCTCATCTTGTCGAGTTGAAAATGTCTACTCATCGGAGAACACTACTCGGCTGCTGGCTTCAGCGGTCCACAAGGCGTGTTTGAACAGTTTGGAACAGTTAGTTTTGGTGAGTGGATCATACCCAGTTTTGGCTTATACAATGACTGTAAGCAAGGCTTTTTATTTTAGGAGCTTCCCTTATTAGGTTCCGCCTCAAAGACCGTAGGGCTTTAAGTGATTTATTCCATACATTTTCTGTGTGCGTATTCCAGCGTAGATTTGATGTGAAACCTAAAACCAAGTATTTGTGCGGCTGGACGTTTTCAAGCTTTTCTTCATCAATGCAGTACGAGTGTCCCTGATGTTATGCTTTCTGCACGGAATAGACATGCAGACAGATTTTGAGGGTTTATAACCGCTTGCCAATCATCGCACCACTTCTTAATTCTTGTAGGTTCAAGTTAGGTTCCTGTTGGTCCTTGCTTGACTGAACTTTATTGTAAATGACGGAGTCGTCGGCAAGCAAGCGCAGTGGTACAGTGATGTTGGTAGGTATATCATTGATAAATATAAGAAATAATAGTGTTCCTAGTACCGTACCCTGGGGTACTCCGACACTACAGGTGAGCGTGCAGTGACAGTTTCCGATTTGAACATACTGCTTTCTCAGGTGAAGGTGAGACGTGACCCATTATGCAGCTGTGCTATTTTTAAATGTCGGCTGTATTTTATGTAATAACTTCGGATGAGAGACTTTATGAAATGCCTTCGCAAAGTCTAGGAACACTATATCAGTTTGGCTTTGGTCTGAGACAGGTCATGTACAATTTCGATAAGTTGAGTTTCCTTTTGAATCCATGCTGTAGTCAAGGGTTCGACGAAAGTTCGTCTGGTCAGGCATTGTATGAAGAAACAGTAATTCAGTCACAGACCAAGTCAGAGAAACTATAATGACGTTTCGGAACCAGTATGGGTCCTTGGTCACAATGAGGCAAAAATGGACCTCTTTAAATGGGAAGTTTGTGACGCAATGACCGCAAGTATATCAATGGCAACGTTCCTTCCTTTCGATTAATCGTGTCGGAGTGCGTTTGTATGAACGATGATTCCAATCCGGTTTTTTTTTTTTTACGTAGCCTTGGTGCTCTTTAATCCTTCTGGGGAAATTTCCTGTATCACCGATGTAAACTTCGTTGCAATCGGCGCAGGGGGTGCGATAGACAACGCCGGGGAAAAAGATTATCTGCCAGTGGGTCCTTGACTTTCACGAGGTCATTCCGAAGCTTTCTGGAGAGCACGTGCCCAATGCGTAGGCCACAATCCGCAAAAATACGGGCCAAAGCTTCGCTTATACCACGTAAATACAGAATGCCGGCAGTAAAGTCCTTACGATTAACCAAAGGCTGCCAATCGTAAGGTCTTCACCACGGCTGCTCGCATTAGTTATATATTCGCATAAATAATTAACGAGTACGCATTAATGATTTATTTAATGCGCACTCGTTGAATATTTGCCTGTACAATGGCATGTATAAAATAAAAATGAGGCCGCAAGGCGCAATAAACTCCATCAACTTTCCGAAGCAATGCTTGACTTGCCAAAAACAATTGAGCAACGCAACACATCACGTCTCTGCTTACTTTTTTTATTATGCACACCAAATTTACAACGAGAAACTTGGCTTAGCAGTGGCAAGAATACGAAATAAGCATGTTCAAAACACAAACATGAAAGCAGACACAACACAACACAATAGTCGAGAAAAATTAAAAAGCGCTGCTCATGAAGCGCGAACCGGATCTATGCTTCGTTTACCTGTATGAGATTACTACAAAACAGGCGCATTCAGGTAAATGAAAACAAGACCCTCCTCCCCGGTAATTCGCCGACCTGCCAAGATCAAAGTATGTAGTTCAACAGCACTATTGCAGAATAGTCCAGCTTGGAAGGCTTGTTCTCTCTGCTGCATCCGCCACTTGTCCAGGGGAAACACCTTTACGTTGTAGCGCCTGTAATAAGTAACAAAAAAACGTTCACTACAATGGTAAACACACGCTTTTTACCAAATACAGCACCTAGCCCCATCCTTAACGCAGACACATGCGAAAATATTCAGCCTAAACTTTTGTCTTGTTAGCACTCGCTAGGAAACATGAAACGTACTGCACCATTTATTTTTCAAAACTGCGTTTTACGGTAGCAGTTACTTGGCTCCTTCTTGAGAAAAGTGTCCGGAATTTCACCGAAAAGGGGCTTCACACTTGTAGCCGCGCAAGGTTATATGAAAAACGTCCAATAGACAAAGCAGCACGCCAGCGGTTCCGTGAAATTTTGTTGTGGCTACTATAGTAACAAACAATTATTCGCGACTGAAATGTCGTGCCGTCAACGTTTTATTAGCGTAAGTTTTGTTTTCTAGCAACGCGGGGTCAGACTACAGGGCAACGCACTACACAATGGGTTCGGAACGCACAAACTTAGGTGTAGATGAGAAGCCTTGTGACCTTTTAATGCGCTCTATTTTTAAGGGGTAATCAAATAAAGCGACCATTAAAGCGACGCTACAAACCTAACTGATTGGGTATTAAACTGGTTACGGTGTTGCTGTCGCCGTCTCTCACTTCTGCCTCGTCAGACGCGCCAGATGCGAGCGGAAACGACGGAGAAGACCATCCGCAGTGTAATTACTTTATCCCCAGGCAATATCCTCACGTTGCTGAAGAAAATAATTAAACGAAAGCTGCATTTATAGCTAGAGTTAATGAAGCCAGCTCAATACATCCGTAATTCTTATACTGCACACGAGGCTTGTTTCAATGCATGCTTAACGTCGTGAACCTGCAGTGGGAGCACGGCCGCTTGTTCCGAAAACATTAAGCCGGAAAGAGGATAGCTAGAACTGGCGTCAGAAAAATGGAAGCCCATGTATGTGACCACTTAACTCTTCGCAGCACTCACTGAGTAGCGTCACTAAATAAAAGTTTTTAGAGTATCGCCACCCTTTTCTCTCATTGTTATGTGCCGCCGGGATTTTGATTGGTCGGTCGGCACCACGTGGTATTTGTTTATATATGGGCGCGGCTATTTTGTTTCTGGACTTTTCTCTTCTCTTTCTCTCTGCAGCGCGGACGCTAGAGCGTCCGGTCACACTCTGCCCGTCACAACCGGCGGCGGTTTCGTTGGGAGAGATGGCAACACTAAAATGGCCCCCAGACGGTTCTGAATGCACGAAGTGGCGGTACTCTCAAGTGTAGATTATTTAGTGACGCTATCACTAAGCACTCGCACACTAAGCAGCACTCACGCGTGCCAATTGTTATAAACGACAGCTGAAGTTTTGGCGGGAACGAGCGCGAGCTCTTCCGTACCGAGCAAGGAAAAATGAAATGGTGACACGTTTTCTGCGGCCGGCAGCAGCAGGCAAACGGTGTTATTCCACCAGTCAGGTATACTTCAAACGCAGTCAACGACACCAAAACGCATATTACAGACACGTGCAGGAGTACCACGGCGGTTTCAATGCCACAAAAGCCAGTCGCAGACGTCGTATCGACGCGACCGTCCGCCAGCCCAGCCGCGGAGAAAAAGAACGGGCAAAGGCACAACGATCAAGTAGTCCGACGGACACCAAAACGACAACATATTACACGCTGACTTATTTTGAGTACGTGTACAGCTGTGGCTCTTTAGTACTACGTTTTACGGCGGCTTCGCCACGGGAAGCGCAAGGCAATGCCATCCGTCTGCAAAAGCCAGAAAATACTCGCAGACGTCTGTGGGTATCGACGCGACCGTCCTTTAAAAAAGGTGTTGAGGATGCTCAACACCCTAAAAAAGGGTGTTGAGTCTCACACCCTTTTTTTGAAGTGAGCCGCGGAGAAAAAGAACAGCCAATACGGTTACAAAGGCACAGCGGTACAGGGAGTGCATCTTACTTAGCAATACAGTCTGTTCGCTTTTATACCCACAGAGGAAAGCCCCCAGATGGAGTCGGTGGGCTTGTCGCAAAAAACGATATTTTGCGCTAATTTTGGAAGTATGGATTTTAACGAGAATATACAAAAAACGCGGATGCAAAAACTTTTTAATTACCGGTAGTTGTTCTGATCCGTAACTTATAGAATTTTATTAAATACCACACAAATCTTCCCTACCACCTCAACACCTTTCAAAAAGGGTGTTCATAATTTCAACACCCTTTTCCCAGAAGGTGTGAAGCTACAAATTAGGGTGTTCGAAACTAAGAAAAGGGCGTAAAGAAAAAAAGGGTGCAAGAAAAGACCGCCAACGAAGAAAAAAGGTGGACGACCTCCAATTTTGGAGGCATTTTGTACCTGTTTACACGGGTGGACTGAACATTCTCTACGCTGTACTTATTTTGAGTAGCTCGCTTTGTTTCGTGGTACGGAGCTGTGGCTCTTTAGGTAACTACTTTTTACTGCTTGGTTGTGAACAGCCTGTTGGCCTACCGCTCCTAACCGTCGTCGCCACGGGAAGCAGAAAGCAAGGCGAAAATGCGTTTTTATCCGCTAAACTTCTGCTGAAGCTCACTTGCGAGTAGTGCCTAGAAATACTGGCTAGTGTGTCGAGCGGAGCGCTTCGCTGTGGGAGATGTGGCGCCATTTGCAATGAAAGCGCACCGATGCCGCCAGATGGCGCCGCATGGCGAGAGGGTGCTGCCTCAGCAGACGATGCAGTTTTTTCGCTTCGCAAGGCTTGTGGACGGTTTTTTTCTTCGCCGAGATGCACCCTTTATTGTTCTCTGTGGGTGCTTGCACATGCAAGGCATTCCGTTAGCCTCTCCCAGCAGTTTCGGGCTGACATTGAAACGGTTCTGCAGGCGCGCGCGAGCATCCGTGCCGCGTCAAATCGCGGATAGGTTCCGGGTTGTTTTCCCGTGCCTGTCACTAAAACCGCTTTCTGTAACTGTAAAACCAGCTTACAATGTCAAAGTGATGCTGCAAATCGACATCGTGCTGACCGCCGCTGTGTTAAAGCGGTTACCGCCCAAACAACATCTTTGCCGATTCAGCGGATGCTACGCGGCTTGCGGAATAGGAGCGAACCATCAGAAAAAATACAGAAGGGTGAAGCCGGCTGCAGTTATTTGCGAAAAGTATGTTCAGAGCAGTTGTACCGAGCGAATGCTTGCATAACTTCACGCATGATCCGTACGTATCACCGGCACGTTTACAACCAGCCTCCGTGGTGATGCGATATTTACGATAATCACATATTATCTAGACATATCGTGCTGGGAGTGTCAACAAAGAGAAAACCTAGAAATATTCGTGAGCGAAAGACTCCAACAAAGTGTCACAAGCGCGTTGCGTCGGATGTCGTTCATTCTCTCTCTCTCTCTCTCGATCCTCTCTCCGAGTTTGGCGCAGCGCGCGTTAATCGGTGAACCTTGAAAAATTTGGTGCCGGCAACGAATTGAAAAGGGCACCATACGCCGTGGTTACTTCTGAAGCAGCAAGGGCTGGTAGATCGGATAACGGCGTTGCGCACATGCAACGGCGGCTACGATATCCAGTGACATGGATCTTGCAACCTGTGCCAGTGGTTTTATTAGGTAACGCCTACTGTGGTGCCGAAGGCAATAACTTCGCCAACATTTTTATTGGAAAGATGCCAATGTTTGGAACGCCTTTGCTTGGTGTGCAAAGCGGTTGCCACGGTGTACCCGAACGTAAGTGCTAAACATGTGCACTCTTGAAAAAGACTGGTTAATAAAACGATGTTTCTTTGACAAATGCTGGAAAGGATGCTTCAGGAACGCAAGCTTCTTACAGAACCACGATTTTCCAGAGAAGTCCCTTCTATTTACCAAGACCGCTGGGGAGTTTGAGGGGCCTGCTTTTTTTTCAAGCAGCAAAGCTTAGGAACAAAACATGCATCTGTTTCAGAGTCGACGAAATCAACTGACTCAGTTCACCTGCTGTGCCTGAAACTAAGGTTAGCTGAAGAGCACTACAAAGACAGCCTATACTGTTGAAACGGCGCTAGAGCGTACCTTCGGGAGCATGTGATGTTTGAAACCCGATAGATTTGCTGAACTACATACATGCTTTCGCGAAAGGAACATTCTCTAAATATGCCACTCTTACTCGAAGACTCACAATAAACCCCGAAAGCTGTCATCAGCTCCCTCAATAACAGAAGTGGTCTGCTGAACAAAAGCAAAAATGCAGCACTGCTCTTGCCGAGGTTGTGAACAAGGCGGCGCGGCCCGCACCCTTCCGCCCGGCAGCCCCCCTCGCGGCTGCCGGCAGCATTCATCGCTCGCAGTGCCACCCGGGAGGCTGCGGTCCGCACTCTAGTCAGTATCAGGCTTCCAATGTGCTTTCTGTGTGACGTTATTTCCGGTAGCCGTTTGCTTGGCGCTCTATCAATCTTTCATCCGAGTTACCGACGAGTGGCCGATAGCTGCGAGGCCAGTGGGGACCCATGGGATTTCCAATCATAGGAAATCGGCCTCTGCTGCTTAGGGCGCTACGCCATCAGCATCCATCAACCATCGAAATCATCGTTCCAGTTGCCGAGGCAAGAACAAGACAACCAGCGCCGATCTGCACGAAGAGTGGCATGCTAGAGGTCATTGTCACGGCAGGGTTGATTGATTGATTGTGGGGTTTAACGCGCCGACGCAATGCAGGCGATGAGGCGCGCCGTAGTGGAGGGCTCCGGATTAATTTTGACCACCTGGGGATCTTTATCGTGCGCCGAAATTTCGTACACACGGGCGTTTTTGCTTTTCGCCTGTCACGGCAGGGTTGCCGTGTCCACTGTTACCACATTCTTTCCGTGAAATGCTACCTTCCCCTTGGACGTAGATAGTATTGAAAGGTTGTACGCGTGACAGCGGTCCTCAGGTTGGCAGAAAGGAGAATGTAACGGGAAAACCGGTGCGTTTTGTGTCAGCTTTCCCTTCCAACGGAACATAAAACAATCTTGCACTAACTATAGGGGTTGCAAACCATATGATGCAGCTAGAAAAAGCTTGGTGATAAACACGCCAAAAAGCGCAGCAATTTTGAAGGCAGCGTCTCCGGCATATATCACAATTTTCGTTTTTTTTTTATTTCAAGCAAACAAAATTGCATATCTCTTACTTAGACATTCGCTGCGTGACCTGTAATTTCAATGAAACGAACAAGGTGTTGTAAGCAATGCAACTGAATAGTTTCACACGCAGTGGATTTCTTGGCTCGCCCAACCAATGAGCAGAGAGCAGACGACAATCGCATAACACATGACAAGCTAGCGTCTTGGTGACGTGATGCGCGCGGTGACCGCATACTCTCGTTCAGTGTTGCGGAGTTACCAGTGAGTTACCAGTCCGGAATCGGAATGAATCCGGAATCATTCCACATTTTCCCGACCCCGGAATGGAATGGGAATGGAATGGCGACAATACTTGAAGGAATGGAATGGGAATGGAATTAAGCGCCTTTTGCCCGGAATGGAATGGGAATGGAATTACATGTATTTTCCCAAAATAAACCGCCCTTTTCCTTCTACGCGCTCTTTTTGTCGAAATATGCAAAAATACGCAAAAGATCCCACAAGCCCAAGTTCAAACATTAGTAAGCCGGAGCCTTGAATTTAACAATAACTCAGTACTGTTAAAATCGATTGGCTGATTACAAGCACGGTATATTTATAAGCAGCGATTCTACTACAATTAAATACAGCGCTGCTACGAAGTTCATCGCGGTTCTCCGCCTAATAAACGCGGCTCTAAGCCGTTGGTATCCGTCGTGGGGAACTACCGCAATGGCATCCCCCCCTATCTCTCCCACCGACTTCGCCTTGTGATTTTTTACCTTGGCGGCGCCTTCGCCCTGGCTGCGAGCTGTCTCCCCACGCTTCACTTTTGTTTTTTGCGTCCGGAACCGTCGGTGATCGCATCCCACCTCGCTGTCATCGGGACGCTGGCGCGGGTGCTTGGGTCCACTGCGAAATTTCGCATATCAGCTTACGCCACATCTCCCTTCGCGCTCCCCCCTTCTCCCCCAGGACGTTTTGCAATACTGGCCCTCCTGTCTAGACACTCGGACGCCTTTGCCCGAAGCAGCGTCTACGAAGGCCTAAAATATTGGTTCGAGAATCCACCCGAAACAGGAGAGCCCGTGTGATAGGAACTGCGGTCACGCCTGAGCCTGCAAGCTGCACGCTGCAAGCTTTGTTCCTAAACTGTTCCGACCTAACGGAAAGCGAACGCTAGCCACTTTCACTTGCTTTCCAGACTCACAAGGGCAGTTTCCGTTGTAAATGGGACGTCAGCTGACGTGGAACGCGTGTTTTCAACGGCATCTCTTGATTGATTGATTGTAGGGTTTAACGCGCCGACGCAACGCAGGCGATGAGGCGCGCCGTATGTGGATGGCTCCGGATTAATTTTGACCTCCTGGGGATCTTTAACGTGCGCCGAAATCTCGTACACACGGGCATTTTTGCTTTTCGCCTCCATCAGAAAAGCGACCGCCACGGCCGGGAATCGAACCCGCGGCCTCGTGCCCAGCAGCGCAACGCCTTAGCCACTGAGCCACCGCGGTGGGTCCACGGCATCTCTTTTAGTGACAGACAGCGAAGCGAAACCGGCTCTCAAACACCTCTTTTAAGCAGCTCGTTTGTCAAGCGCAACACACAGGCAGGAGGCAACTGTATTAGTTTAATTTTTTTTGGGGGGGGGTTTTAGAACTGATCGTTGAAGCAGCCGCCATTTACACTTCATGTTTTCAGAACTGAACGGCGAAGCGCCTATTTGGCTCACACCATTTTGTTACGTAATTTTGATGAATGAAACCAAAATAAACTTTTTTCGACCTTTCACGGCAGCTTGAGACCTTTATTGCAGCATATAAAATTCACGAGGAGACCTAATTGCGCTGCTGAGCACGAGATCGCGGTTCGATTCCCGGCCGCGGCGGCCGCTTTCCTGATGGAGGCAAAAAGCAAAAACACCCGTGTGTACGACGTTTCGGCCTAATGTGGTCCAAAATTATCCGGAGCCCTCCACTACGGCGCGCCTCATTGCCTGCGTTGCGTCGGCGCGTTAAACCCTACAATATATCAACGAGGACACCTACGCACTTTTTTCTGGCGTAGGGATTTCCACAACACTACACTGACCGGCTGCCGAACGTGTCCTTCTATTATTATCGTTGTCATTTTTTTTACATCTTTTCTTTCCGTTGATCGCCCAGACCAGAGGACACTTGGGGGAACCTTCATTGCTACTACACTGCATGCAACTCCTCAAATTAGTTATACAGGCCTCAGTTATACAATTAGTTACGCCGGCCTTGGACTCAGTTTTGCTGAGTCCAAGGCCGCAACGCATTTTCTAAGTCCTTCTTCAGTTAGCTGGAGCCAAAGGTTGCGTGGTGCTAAAGTGTGAACAATCTCACAATTTCTAAAAGAAAAAAAAAACAAGACGCAGATTAGTATACGAACCAATGTACCATCCCAGTATACACTAACGAGAGAAAAAAGAATTCTCCCTGCGCATTGGTTCTCATCGAGACACCCATACAAAGGTCGCGCATACTCTAAGCACAGCCTGAACTTTCGCTCTTGCGCAGTTGATGATACCTGACGCACGTAACTAAGCTTTTCGGCAAGGGCGACATTGCATACCTGCGCACACGCAAACATAGGAAGTTCTGAACCTATCTTGTGCTTTCAAGGCGTACTTTACATGCGTGAGTGCTGACGACCTGTGTGGCCCGTGATCTGTATTTGGTGCAAAGGCAGGATAAGGTGCTCGAGCGGTAATTCTTCCAACTGATACCACCAGATCTGGAGGTTCTGTTCCTGGTTAAGAAAATTATAGTTCTTATCATGCTCACGTCCGCTCCATACGCGTGTTAACTGCTTAAGGAATATAATGCCTTCTTCAACCATACTTTTGTCAGCACAAAAATAGAACATGTAGTCACGTTAGCATTAACACATTCACACTTAAACAATATTAAAACATCACAACTCGTAAAGACGTGCTGACCATGCAAATACTATAATAACTACCTGGAGAACTGCCCCTGTGGGAATTAGTAGGGTGATTGCACTGAACGAGATATGTCACAAAGCCACTATCCCTTGACCTTGGTTACGTGTTTTGCGTATTTTAGCAGTTCTTAACGCGTTTAATAACATCAGCTTAATGGTGGGTTCGTTGGTAACTTGGTAATCACCCGATAAAACGTTGAGGAATTAGAGGAATGGAATTAAACTACCCGGTAATTCCCGGAGTGGGAATGGGCGATGTTCCGGCATTCCGAGGAATTGAAAGGAATGGAATTTAGGCAACTTGTAATTCCCCGGAATTGAATTGGAATGGAATGGGGACGCCCATTCCGCAACACTGCTCTCGTTGCAAACGAACTGCGCATGCGTGCGAATTTAATTGGAACGCCGGTAGGGTGCTCCCGCGTACGGAATGGCACGCGCAACCGTGTTCGCCCCAACCGTGATCAAGGTAGTACCTTGTCAGATACGAAACTTTGAGCCTGCAACTGGCTTTTTTGCTTAGCTGAGCAGTGGTGTTGAAATGTGAAACTAGATAATTATACAGCGTGGCTTCACTGAGCAGGCGTACGTTCAACAATTCAGGCCGCACTATCAAATGCACGAATGCCAAGCACATGAGCGGAGCTTTGGAAGCGATATTGCGCCGCATGTTTCGGAGGCGAGGCGCTCCGATGTTCGTCATACTTGTCTGTTTTCGTGGAACTTTTACATTGTACCTTCATTGCTGAAAGTTTGGCCAAGACCCTTGTCCGCTCAGAACTCCAGTACTCCACTTCGGTATGGAATTCATTATGGAATTCATTATGGTATGAAATCCATGGAATCCAACGATTGTATTTCAAACACATTAGAATCGGTCTAGAGTTGCAGCACACACGTTATATTACCAGCGAACTTCCATGGCATCATCCATAAAGTGTAGCCCAGCTTGCCTATTGTTTCTTAACGTAGAAAATCGTTTCGCCTTGGCTTGTTTTTAAAAATTTACCACTGGAACACCAACCTTGAACGCGAGCTCTTTTCTGCGCCATCACACCTATCCTCGCGTACTAATCCCGCGCACAAAGTATGTGCATTTCGCCCGTACTAAACCTTCCTTACTCGCGTAGGAAGGAAACATTCATTAATATAGGAAAAGGCAGCTTCTGAAATTACTTCCCAGAATGCGCGTGCCATTCTGTCATCGATGGTGGGTGCAGGCCCGTTCGTTACATGGCGTTTCGTCAAGCCGGTACGCAATAGGCAGTGTGGTCACATACAAACATTATCGTAGGTCAGTTTGTCACTTGGGAAAGTTCGTCAAAGGGGCGGAAAAGCGAAGTAAGTTCGGGGTGTTTTCTTTTAGTTTTTAAGGGGTGATAAGGCAAAGCTCATTTTGGCTTGATTATACTGTGTAATGATTTTTACGTAAGAAAGTGTAATTAATAATTTTCACCCTCTTTAATTTAATAATCAGTTTTAACGCTCGTAACCAACAACCAATGAACGACAACGGAAAGGCCCATGTGAACACCTGGAAATAAATTTATTCCACTTTTTTTCATTTATTTCAAAACACAATATTCCTGGCGGACGTCCTCAACGTTACCAACTGATTGGCGTTGCTGTAGCGGCTGATCACAGCTTGAAGCCCCTTGTCGCAGTCAGCTGGCTTTATTGCAACCGTAAAAAAAGTGCTTAGCTGGGCTAGTTGGTATGGGGTCACCTTAACAGCACAGCGATTTTGATGGGGACCAAGGAAGCAGGCAAGACGACCGCTGCAAGGAAACAGACAAGACAAGACGAAGGTTTACTGACATCCTCGGTTAGGCCGTGCTCGCCCCTACTTGAGTCAGCTTCATCTCAGTGAAGGCTGCTACCTCTTCAGGTAGACCAGGAAGCTCCAAATGTTTGGCAAGCAGTAGCCCGCATTGCTCTGAATAAAAAACCATGCTCAGAGACTGAAACGTATACTTCATGCTGTTGCGATTCCGGGGTTCGGGAATTCATCTTGGTAGCGTTACTGGTGACTAGAGACGTTGATCAAGAGACCGATGCTTGCTGATGAAGTGGAGAAAAACTTTAAACATGCCTTTACATGATCAGTACAAGTTTGGATGCCGTACCAGAGGTGTAGGCCCGTTCGTCACAGTGGCGTTTCGTCATAGGCCGGTTCGTAATAGACCATTTCGTCACATAGGATCATTCGTCATAGGCCGTTTGGTCACATAGGATCATTCGTCATAGGCTAGATTGTCACTTAGGAAAGTTCGTCACAGAAATGCAAAAACAAAATTCGTGGCTTTTTTAGCCGTAAGTGGTGATGAGGCATGACTATAACTACTTTGCACACCTTGATCAGAGCAACCCCCCAAATACCTTTTAAGATAACAGAGAGAAAAAAGTGCGAACGGCGAATAGCGGGCGGCATAGGTCGTCGCAGTTGGAAAAACGCCACCACAATTTTATGTTCGCCACGTAAAAGTTTGCGAGCTTCTACTGTACCTTAAACTCTGGAGGGAGTTGTATGCCAGCCCTGCAGGAATTGGCACGCTGTAAACGAAATTCGCACGTTGCTTCTGCTTTCGGATTGTGCGCCGAAGCGTGGAAACAGCAGGCATCTGGCATGCGGTGTCGTCAGTGACAGACTGCAGCGGCATGTGGAGGTATTTGGTGTGGGACAATTCGGCCTTCTACTGCAAAACAAAAATCAAGAGGAGGCGCAATACTACTCGTAGAAAGATAAAAATTACAGGATCACTTCCAGAGTACTTATCTGCCATCCTCTTCATGTCATATCGAACTCGCAGAGCGTTCAGTTCGCTTGGGTCTCCCGCATGCGTATGTTCGCTAGAAATGGCTAGGATACGACTTGTGGCAAGATCAGTCGTTTCTTTCGCTTTACAAAGGCCTCTTTGCCGGCAGGTCCAATAGAGCGTAGATTCATTGACTTTGATACGAGTATATGAATACCCATGATGTAAAAGCATCGCACCCCCTCTCGTAGTGCCTATTACTTCCATGTCGAAATAAAGAAGAAAATCATGAGCAAACATACCTCTCTTTTATACCGCGCAGACACCTACCCAATCCTTTCTCAGAAGCATGTGGAGCTAAAACGTTTTTTACTATAGCTTTCCTTACCCTTTCCTTTAGAAAAGGAAAGGTCAACCCACTAACTGGGAAAAGGTCAACCTGGTGCGAATTACCAGATTTGAAGCCGTTCATCCCTCCTCCCCCCCACACTGATTCCCTCTTCACGACATCTGAAAAATGAGACTTACAGACGAAATTTCCAAGAACGAGAAAGGTCGGTGCTACCCCTTTCCCTGTTACGGGACCACTTCGAACCAGATGCCTGGCCCGCCTTCCAAGAACTTTGTTGGGCTACGTCCCTGACTAACTTTTCTCTCTTGGGTTGTTGAACTCGTATCTATAATCTTGTCCGAACACGTCACCCTACTTGCCCACTCTGGCTTGCATTCTTTGTTGAGCTTTGGTAGATGTACGACCCAAAGTAAAAAAAAACTAACTAAACCAGTGCCTCGCTTCTATTTTTCGAGTCGAAAAAAAAACACGTGGACATTCATTTTGTGCACCTGTGACCAACTTTCCTAAGTGACGAACTGGCCTATGACGAATGATCCCATGTGACCAAACGGCCTATTACGAACCGGCTTTTGACGAAAGAACCTATGTAACCAAACGGCCTATTACGAACCGGCCTATGACGAAGCATCATGTGACGAACGGGCCGTATCCCCTGTGCCAGCAGCAACACTCAGCGGCTCGCAACACCGCCTTTTGGTCAAGCAAAAGTCCCTACAATCGTCCTAGGGAATTCACCTCCCAAATGTCTGGTCCAATCACAGACCCACAATCCCACGCACATCGGCACCGACGTCGCGCGAAGCAGTTCTGGTTTCTTTCCCACCAGGGAGAGGAGACGATGGCGCCGCCGGTACGAGAAGACCCTTTTTTCCAAGTACGAGGCTCGCTTAGGGGGCTTGAGTCACGATGCTCGCCGATGACCGCCCAAGTCGTCTCTGCTGATTTCATCAAAATCGCCCGGACGGGGATGGCTCAGGGAGGCGCGTGCCAGTCCTCGCCTGCTGGTTTCCTCTCTGTCACTGAGAGTTGAAGGGGCTCGGTTGACGCAGGGTTGATGAACCGGTGTATTCAATGCGGATTGACACGTGGCACGGGCCGATACCGACGAACGTGGAATTAGCGCCGAGGTCCGTGCTTGGGAGCGCTTTGTCCGCAGCTGGTCATAACAGCTCCTCCGCCGCTCAAAACTCGCGCACGTAGTGGAGGGTAACACAGGAGAGTTTGTTGCTGGGCTAGTTGGTGCATATTAAGTTTAGAAGGAACCAGCTGAACATGGAAACAAGGGACTAAATGTTAAAAGTGCCAGCATTGTCCCTGTCAGTTTTTGTTAACATGTAGTGGAGGGGTTCGACACCGCTTCACGCAGAGCCGAGGCCTGGATCCGGAAAATTTCTGCAGCTGGTTCTCCAGGCTGCACCATGGGTCGACGTTCTGGCTTTCGTGGGTGGGGGCTGTCAGGAGTTTCGCACAGAAAAAAACTTGTGAGACTCTTCAACAAACAGCCAGCAAGCACTGACAACTTCCACAATGAAATCTACCAGGCTCTAGGTTGAACACATTAAAAACTTTGATCTCACAAGGAAGGCAAGAGTTAGCCGTGTTAAGGCCTCGTGGATCAAAACTCGCCGACAAATTTTGAGGCGGTGAATTTGGCGCAGATATATTGTACTATGGGCTACTACAAAAGAGTAGACATATCAATCTCAATTACTGCAGCTGGCACACTCCTGAAAGCAGCGACTCGAGCCATCGCCATTGCAGTTCAATTTACATCTTTTGTAACGCACTTCGAATGAAAATTGCTGGAGAGCAAGGCTACAGCGCAGAAGACGTCCATTTTTGCCCGAAATATTCTTCAACCAAGTGAGGGGGCAATGGTCAGTTTCCACGATGGTCTTCGAGCCGGACGCATGGCAAGAAAGTTTCTGAACTGGCGAAACTAAACAAGCGCACTCCTTTTCTGAAGCGCTGTACGCATCTTCTTTGCATGTGAGTTTTTTACTCGCGAACTAGACATGGTGCTCGTTTCCCTGATCGTCCTTGTGGCACCGTACGGCACCCATTCGCGGGTTGCTAGCATCGCACTGGATGATGAACTCTCTAGAGTAATCCGGGGATCGGAGAACCGGATCACTCAGTAGGGCACCCTTCAACGCCTGAAACGCTTGTTCACGGGTACCATCCCTGGCTACGCGTTCGGGTTCTATTTTGTGCAGACCATCAGTGAGCGGACTCGCCAGCTCGGAAAACCCCCCTATATACTGACGGTAGTATCTTACATCCGAAAAATGTTCTTGTGTCAGTTTTTTGTGGTAGGATGGGGATAACCAGAAAATGCGAGCAGCTTGATCTTCTGAGGGCCGGCGGAGTCTGCTTCACACTACATGACCCAAGTAGCTCACTTCACGGTAGCCAAGCTGACACTTTCAGGTTCTACAGTAAGGCCAGCTTATTGCAGTCACGTTAAGACCGTGTTAATACGGGCTTATTGGTACATACTTAGTTTGATAACAGCGCTAGGACAGGACACAGAAAACGCGACCCGAGACTGGGTGCCCAGTCTCGTGTCGTCTTCCCTGTGTCCTGTCCTAGCGCTGTTATCAAACTAAGCACGTTAAGACCCTTCTCAAGTGCTCCAGGTGTTCTTCCCAACTATTGGAAAACAACACCACGTCGTCCAAGTATGGCACTGCGAAGTCGTCCATGCCCCTGAGCACCTTACTCATCAAACTAGAGAAACAAAAGGTAGCGTTTTTCAGTCCGAAGCTCAGGACCGTAGGGGTGAACATGCCAAACGGCTCAATAAAGGCGGCGTAGCGCTGAGCTCTCTCCGAAAGGGGTACCTGCTAGTAGCCGCATACCAGGTCTGAGGTCGATATGTAGCCAGCGGCACTCCCCTTCCCTATTCTCTCGTTAAAGGAGCCATGAAGAGAAAACAAAAGTTTGTTTTATTCGAACGATTAGGTGTTTCATAGTACCCCAAGCGCTTTCCCGGAAGCAAATGATGCTTTATTCACTGAGAAATAAGGCAATTTAAGCCAAAATTTTAAATCTCCCGCTAAAAGTGAACATTCCGTGACGTGTACAATGGCGTCATAGAGCCGGTCCATGAAACAGATACTTAGTATGTCGACTCCATATAGCACCCACACGCGGGAGTCGATCGAGACGGCGGCCATTTTAAAAATACTAGTAAAACCTAGTGCACCCGCAGCCCTAGTCATGGAATCGCCTGATCCCGAGAACAAAACTCTCGCCGAGGAGCTCGGGCTTGCATTTAACAACCTCACACCACAAAAACGCTCAATGCTTCTAAGTGCACGAGCGGCAAGAGTTGTGGGATACGCGGTGGACGGGAAAGCGACCATTCCGCGATAGCCACAACAGACGAACGCCCAGCCGTCGGCACCGCTGCCTCGTCAGCCCCGTCGCGACGGACGAATATAGACTGGTACGTATGTGCCGTATTTTGATTACGGTTAATAATAGTTCAATTTCAGTAGCAGTATCACTTATGCCAGTTGGCCGGTGTCGTGTATGGAAAGCCGTTCGAAAGTACTCGAACAAACTGAAGTTTTCAGTGGTTGTAAACTGGAAACGAGCTCGTAACGACAGCAGCAAGCCAACACCATTCGAAACTTACGCGACGACTGGCACTATCTCGTCGCTTCTTTGCTGTTCCTTACTCCCCTCGTTTCTATTTTTACCTTTGCTGGTTGGCGATATGACGGCCAACCTCCTGTGAAGGGATTACGATACGAAGCAAGGGTCGCGGCTGTGCGTGCTTGGAACGGTTCGTTGGCCCCGAAGAGCCTCGAACCCGAAAATTCGTCTGCGCGACGGCGAGATGTCGAGCTCGGCCGGCGCTAGTTTCGTATGCATTGGCGCACACGCTTGCGAGTTCGTTCGGACCTTCAACCGTTTACTCCACCGTTCTTTGTCATAAAAAGAATGTGCAGTATGTTTCACGGGCATTTAGCTCGCTACGCAAACTGTAAGCCCTGCCTAACATGCGTTTGCTATTGCCGGCCTCCGCCAATCGCAGAGCATTCCCAAGTGACATCACAGGTTCTGTTGCGGAAAATGAGCTGGTGGGTCGCATGGTAATTTCCTTTTTTCCTAATTATGTAGCTTATTTGAGCGAAGTTTGCGTTATAAGTGGTGTCGTTATGGTTCTAACGAGGCAATCTTTCGAATGAATCAAACTTGTGTTTTCTCTTCATGGCTCCTTTAATGTTTGGGATTGGGAAAACTTGATCATCTGTCACCGCGTTCTACTTTCAGTAGTCAATACACGACCTAGGATCTCTCCCTGGCACTTCTACAATGATCGCAGGAGGGCTATAGTCGCTTTCGCTCTCCTTGATCACCCCCAGTCCTTGCATTCTCTTTACCTCCTCCTCTAGGATGGCCAGTCGCTTCGGAGGCATCCTGTATGGCTTAGAGTTGATGGGGTTAGTGTTTGTTACTTCTATGTCATGCGTCACAAGGCTAGTTCTTCCCGGACCCTTCGAAAACAAACACCTGAACTAATGGATCACGCCATCGAGGCTCTCTATCTGCGTCGTATCGAGAAGTTCGGCCTGAGTGGTCAACTTTTCGATTTCCTCTGTAGAAAAATCGTGTGGATCGATTTCCAGTTCCGGGATCTCTACGGATATCTCTTCCGGCATGTTGAGGGGTGAGGTTGAATAAAGACTTGCGTTGGCGGTATGGTTTAGGAAGGTTGGCGTGGCAAATTTTGCACACCTTCTTTTAGATGCGACTGCATCTCATTCACTCGCCTTGTCCCTCCATACGGCGTTGTTGTCTGTCCACACCCCTCCCCCTACACTATAAAAAATAATAGTTAGCGGCGCCCGGTTTCGATCCCACGATCCTCTGGGCGGAACGCGAGGTACATGGTGCTCTTCCCACTGCGCCACAAAACCGAGACAGAATCAAATGCTACAAAGCGCCTTATATCCTTGACTCATTCAAACTACGTCAAGATGCTACAGATACAACGCATGATGGGGCAATGATTAACACATGCAATAAAAGAAAAGAAGCTCCCACTTACAGCAACAATGATGGAGTAAAGGTCGTTGCGACAGCGAAGCCCCAAGCATACCACTTAGAGAGATTGACCAAGATTGGCCAATAAAACATAATAATAATCATAAACATAATAATCATACGCGTTCCCGACACGTTTCACGCGATTTCAGAATCAATCCAACGGAAACACCAAGTGAACCCCACGATGTGTCGCATCTACACAGGGTTCCCCTCGCGGGGAGGTGGGCTCAATTTTTGCCGTGTAGCTGAACCACATAGTTCGTAGCGGACAACTTCTGCAAAACTAGAACTGGGCCCTCCCATTGAATTTCTAGTTTATTCACCCGTGGTGGCTTAAGAACCATGACTTGGCCATTTGGGTTGGAAGACCTCTCTGTTGCACTGCGTTCGTAGTACGCTTTTGAGTTTTTTCTAGAGGCTTTCATTCTCTCTTCCGCGAGTTTCTCTGCCTTGTTTAGTCCTTCCAAGAGCTTTAGTACGTATTCCACGAATGACTCGCCGCGGTGGCTCAGTGGCTAAGTTGTTGAGCTGCTGAGCACGATGTCGCGGGTTCGATTCCCGGCCGCGGCGGCCGCTTTTATAATGAAGGGGAAAAGCAAAACGCCCGTGTGTACGAGATGTCGGCACATGTTAAAGATCCCCAGGTGGTCAAAATTAATCCGTAGCCCTCCACTACGGCGCGCCTCATCGCCTGCGTTGCGTCGGCGAGTTAAACCCTACAATCAATCAATCACGTATTCCACGAATGTAGGGTTTTCTCCCAGACCTTTCCACACTTCTCTTAGCATGAGCCATTATTTTACACGTTCATTTAAAATAGGAACGAAAGCTCGTTCTTCGTTCCTTCCCAATTTTGAAACGAGTTCCCGTTATAAGTTGCTTTATTTCGAAACGAACGCGTTCCAGTTTCAGGTCAAAAATTAGAACGTATCGTTACTTTAACGTTATATTCAATTTTTTTAATTAAAATGTAGGGTCTGATAATCCTGAGACAAAAAAAGAGTTCGAATTTTAAAACTATCATAGAACTACGTATAATATACGAATATGAACACCGCCTGCAGCAGATTATCTGGAGATAAAAATAATCCAAAGAGCGCTCCCTGACAATTTTTTTTGAAGCACCGGACAAACTCGAGACATGTCCAACTGCGTTTTGGTGCTCGTCTATTATAGGTGCAACACATATAATCGACGCAGTATGGTTCCTGCGCGTCAGATGTGCAAATACACAGTTACTCACATGCAGTAAGATAATTAAATTTCTTGCATTAGAAACCGCGTCGAAAGCAACAAGACATAGATCTTTAATGAAGGCTGATTCAATATTACAGTTTATTTAAAATACTTTACAAGACCCTTTGCAGGATTTGATTGAGGGGGTTACAAAAATGAAGCATTGCGGATCATACAGCACAAATTTGTGGGTAGGAAAACACAGAACAAGTAATGATTACGAGGTTGGCAATACAAGTTTAAGTCGGAAGATGATAACAAGAAGAAAAAATTATTCAACAGTGTAGTCACATAAGAAACATATCCACAAGAATTACAAAGTATACCGAACGCAATGAGGGTAGTACATAAAGGAAACAACCAAAGATAGCCAAATATGTGGACGCGGCGCACAAATAAGCTGCTGTGGCTAGGAATACGCATAAGGACAAACGCAGCCCTAATCATATGCGGTATAAAAAATGTAGCCGGACACAAAGTGCGACATTAAAAAGCAAAATAAACAACAATAGATACAAAATAATACAAATGATATTACAACATAATACAAAATAAATACAAATACACACTAAAACACAGGCTGTGGTAGAGAAACGACCGATGCTTTGGTTCATCAAGCAGTAAAATATTAAGTACACAACAAAGCTACAGGACTTGCAGATGAGAAAAAAATATAGGCTGAATGAAAACATCTGAAAAAAATTACTGGGAAAAAATGCCGGAATACACAGTCGAAACTTTGTCGAAACTCAGCAAGAGTTGAACCTCTATGTTTGAGTCAGTCCGATGAACCCGTTTTTTTGTCAGCACTTCGTTGGCAATGCTAAGGAGCCGTTCCACGGAAGCACTTGAGGGTACTGACGTGTTGTGCTTGAGGAAGAGTTGGTGCAATCCCTCGAAGTTTTTTATCCTCGACAGAGGGTACTCAACTGGTACCAGCAGGTACCGCGACAGCTCGTCGTGCCCCTTGGCTTGAAGCGTTAGGTGTTAGGTAGTTCTGCCTACCGAGGGGGGTTCAGGCAACGGCCTCGTCAAAACATCACGCACAGAACATTGCAAGAGGAACAATTGCGCTTTACTCAAGCAGTGGAAAATGAAATATAAATGGAACAGGGGATACAATCAACCAAGCACATAACAAAAGCACTTCAGGGTCCCAGGGCTTACGGTACGGCGGGACGAACGGCGGGCCTTGCTGACGTGCGTCTTCTTCGAGGTGGCTGACGGCGGTGGCTTCTCTCTTGTCACCGGCGGCGCTCCCGGCCGGCAACTCCCCCCGCTACCAAGCACCGCTGCCCTTATCTAGCGTGCCCAAAGATGTGCCACGCCCCCCCTCCATCGCACAGTCTTTCTGCCGTGTGTTCCCAGATGGCAGGAGAGGTGGCGCGCGGCAGTTTGAAACGGCCTAACGTGGGCGCTCACAGGGGAGAATCCCCACAGTGTTAAAACGTAAAGAATAGCTTGCGCGTGGACGAGGTGGCAAAATCTGCGCTGGATGGCTTGGTCACCGCAGCCAGCTCTGTCTCGATGTCGTTGGTCACCTTGTCTCGCATTGAACTGTCGGGCATCTATGATAACTAAAACCTTGGAAGTAGGCAACTGGCGACAACGAGCTCGCGCTTTCCTTTGAGGTGTCCAAACCTGGAATCTCCAACAATTCATTAGAAAAGAAGCATATTCAATTCAAGATGCTGACATCGCTTACCTCTTTCGATCCCGTTGAGAACTGCACTTGCCAGAGGGTTACAATATGTCAGTCCTTTCATATCCTCGTAGTTCCTTCGCTTCTCCAGGATGAACAGGGTGAGAAGAAGGTAACCAATGAACATGTGTGCCTGTCACTGAAGTACGTCCAGCACGCAAAAGAGTGGCTTCATGACCTGTGAATGACACGAAGTATTGTGCTTCGTTAACCACGGGTTTATTGACCACGCGTCCGCCTGGGGGATCGCGATGTTTCACGTTTCTCGTTACGTGTCGTATTTATTGAAACACCGTTTAGCGTAAACATCACTGAAAGCTTTGCTGTACGTCGTTTCCCACCTATGCGTGGAATGCACATATTTTTTCCTCCCACAATTTTCCCGCTTAGTATATTCCAATAAACGTTCTCTCTATCTCCCTCTCTCTCTCTCAGCTTATCTGGCAGACCAACCTCGTTTCACTCGCGCCGTTCTCCCGTGGTTTTCTGCTGGCATACAATTTGATCTCTGGCTCTGCGTTGTGGGCGCCGAAGCCGTCGCAGCTGCCGTGAAGCGCTCAGCTATATTTTTGGAATTTTTGGCGTGCTTGTAACTCACAGCTTTATACCTCGCCGATTTCAAGCAATCATTAACTTACATTGCAGTATTCCTCCATGCATTTGTATTCCGCAGGCCTTTGAAGGTCCTGCAGTTTCATGGTGCAGTCAGTCAAGGTCTTTTCCTTCGTTGTGCAGCTTAAGCAGATGCTCTATGGCATCATAAAGTGAATTCCACCTCGTTGGAACTGGTCGTCGTAGGTAGACTCCGCAGTGACTTTGATCACGTCGGCTGAGACTTTGGACTGACCTTGCTTGCTCCGCAGGGCAGAACACTTCCTGAACACAGATTTCGCGATTCGCGAATACTGGGTGTCGCTTTCAGTGACAGCGGAGTCTGATGTTGCAACCAAGCTCAGAGTATGAGCTGCGCATCTAATGTGCGGAGGAAGCACGAAATCAGATCCGTCCGACGAATTCAAAATGCCTGTCAGTTCCACTGGTCAGATTTTACTTTCATCGTCTGTTTCATGGTCCCATTTTTGCCGAACACCCTTAAAGGCATAAAAAAATACGAACGTTAATAATGCAACAACACTACAAGTGTCTCAACGTTTCCATCATAATTTTTTGCTTGGAGATTTACCTGAACGCTTTAACGAAGTTCGACTTCTTGTCGGTTACTACGGTGGTTACCATACTCTTGATGCTGTATTCTGCAAACACCGAAGACAACACCTCTGCCAGCTTATCATAAGTTGCGTGGCCGATGACACGTCTGAACGCGAGCACGGCAGTTTTTCTCTCGAGAGTGCTCGGATTTAGCCGCAAGGCAACAATGCCAATGAAGCTCCTGCAAAAATAAATGAGTAGACAAACAAATATAGGCTTCAGACAGTACTGTATAACGCCCAAGTAATGAACCGCCGTGGTAGTCAAATCTCAATATAACGAATTACGCGGGACCGTTAAAAATCGTTCGTTATTTTGAAATATCGTTCTAATGTAAAACTTGGGGTTAAAAGCCAGTGCCCTAACCTAGGAATGAGAATGACGCACGTAAGCAGTAGATTCATGTGGAGACAGCCAAACTCTCAATTAAAATGTTGCACTCACTTCAAAGCTGCTTTATTTGAAGAAATCAGTTATTTTCTTTTCGCACGTGCAGCACGCTAGACTGAATATGAATGCCTCTGCATATTCCACATTGCACAATATCTCATCAGTTACGTCATTGCACTGAGCAATGAAAGTCCCGAATTTGATCATGCGCAATAAAACAATATTGTTCGTTGCAATCTCATCTTCTTCTGTGTTCGGTGAACCACAGTCGTAACCCTTCGCGTCGTTGTCGTTCGAAGATTGTGATGATATTGGTATCATTGTTAACAGGACTATGCAGTCTTCCTAATAAACCCAACCTGTATTTTGCCTTCATGGCTCCTTTAAGACCACTAAGTCGGTAAGTTGGGCGAGTTGGTTACTGACTAAGGAAATCATCGCACTAGCAAACACTAAACAGAGACAGAGGTAAAAGAGGCGACGAAACACACGCTAGAACTTCAACTCAGTTTATGCAACAGAAACACCAAAAGGCTATATGTACATGAAGCGTGGAAAGGGTAAAAAGCAGTGAACACAAACCAAATAAAATAAAATAGAATCGCACTCGTCACACTTGCTCATATAACAGAGCCACCTCACAGTGCCCGCCAATATCACTCGGCGTAAATTAGACTTACACATGTGTTCGGCTATCACCCCTCACCCGTGCACAACCTGCTCCCCCTCTCCAAAAAAACCGATTTCCTTTTTCAGTCAGTGCCAAGGATGGTGAACTGATGCACCTGTCCCTTTCTCTGTTTATCATGAAGGCCTCAAAAATTTCTCGTTCTATCTGCGAGGAAGACCTGTACAGGATGCGCGTGGGCAGAAAATCTGGAATGCAATCATTACACCTCCGGCCTTCATTTTTTTGAGGCCTTCATGATAAACAGAGAAAGGGAAAGGTGCATCAGTTCACCATCCTTGGCACTGTCTGAAAAGGAAATCGGTTTTTTGGAGAGGGGGAGCAGGTTGTGCACGGGTGAGGGGTGATAGCCGAACACATGTGTACGTTAATTTACGCCAAGTGATATTGGCGGGCACTGTGAGGTGGCTATGTTATATGAGCAAGTGTGACGAGTGTGATACTATTTTATTTTATTTGGTTTGTGTTCACTGCTTTTTACCCTTTCCACGCTTCATGTACATATAGCCTTTTCGTGTTTCTGTTGCATAAACTGAGTTGAAGTTCTAGCGTGTTTCGTCGCCTCTTTTACCTGTGTCGCTGTTTAGCGTTCGCTAGTACGATGATTTCCTTTAAGATCGTTGTTAAAGCTTTTGATTTGCCTTCTCCTAAAAAACGTGTGCGGAACTTGTTATTATACTGGAATCAAGAAAGAAGATGACCAGAGCACAAGTTAGCCATCAGAGAAAAGCTAACGCTGTTTTCTTGTTTTTCGTGCGCATACTATGAATAAGTTGTAATTTTCTGGTAAATTTGTATAGCCACCCACCTTTATCTAATGGCGAAAGGTGATTGAGGTGTAGTAAAAAAATAAACTCTCCTCATCTACACAATTTTATGGGAAGCCAACCAAAAATGACGCATCACAAACAAGAAATGTACAATGCATATAGTTATCAGCGAATGAGGCTATCCAGGGAGGTGGGCGGGGTTTGGTGCATTGAAGTTTTTTAATATTCCTGAGTGGTTAACCTTTTGGTCTCGTAGCAAACAAGCTACAGTTTTTATTGTAAACAAGCTGGCAATCACAGAACATAATTAACGAGGTTCGTGTTAAAACGATGTTAACCTCGCTCAGTATTATAAGCACGCACGCACGCATACGAGCCTAAACGCTTGAATACAAAAAAACGTTCTATGGGAACTATAGGGCTTGAAGCATCATGTTTTCGTCAGGAAACGTACGTTTGAACGTTCGGATGTTTTCGAGACTTTCTGGTTATTCCTTTTTCTTGTTCCTTTGTCCAATGTTCTCACGTTTTCGGTTGCAGTCTCAAAGTTCACCATTATGTTAATATACGGCAGGTTACCTGCATTTCATGGTTTTTTATACCTCTTACCTGCAATTTTGTGAAGTGCACAGACGTGCGTGCTTTTTTAACAGCGCATATTGGACTAACTACCGCTAAAAATAAACCACCGACCACAATGTAACCAAAATTCTGCAACTTGAGAAGAGCACAACCCAAGCAGCGAAAACGTGCACGCATGCATTTACTGAGCGTTCGTTTAGTTTGTGGAGATGAAAACTTGGTAAACACAATGTTTAACGTGAATGACCAACTAATGTGTGACTGTGTACACTTAAAATGCAGAACTCCTTTTCCCGTATGCAAATATAAATGATCAATAAATAAAACTTACCTGCACATGCTTCTTCAAGTTTGCCGCCGACGTCGTGGACGCCGAAATCGTCTTGCTTGATGGAGCACAAGTCAAGCATTGGTAGGCGATGTTTCGATTTCTTTTGTCTTCAATTGGTTTGGACATCGGTGACAGCCAGGGCCAGGGGCAATCTACAGCGACACTTATTGCAGCAGGTACAGTACGAAGCGTAAACAAGGTGGCCGGCAAGTAGGCGTCCCACTCTCGTTGGTGCTCGAAACAAAGGGAGCGAAGAACCCCCTTCAACGTGGAATTGCATCGCTCAACATTGTTTGATTGAGGGTGACAGACACAGCTATGAATGAGCTTCATCCCGCCGCGTTCTAGGAATGTCGTGGTTAAAGCACTGGTGAACACGCTCCCCTGATCGCTTTGTATTTTCACGGGAAAACCCACTCGCGCGAACACTGACAGAAAGCCGTCAACCACTTCGGCAAAAGACAACTCTCTGTGAGGTACTGTTTCGGGGAATTCAGTGCCTGGGCGCAGCATTGTCAGCAAGTACTTGTTGTGTCTCTCTGTGTGTGGAAGTGGCCTTACAATATCTGTCACTAACCGCTCAA
The DNA here is from genome assembly GCA_013339765.2 of Haemaphysalis longicornis. NCBI lineage: Eukaryota > Metazoa > Arthropoda > Arachnida > Ixodida > Ixodidae > Haemaphysalis > Haemaphysalis longicornis. The sequence goes on along the minus strand of CM023448.1, from coordinate 100,112,326 downwards.
AAGGCTCCGTGATTGTAGGGACAAGTGCCATCGGAACTTCGCATTTGTCATGTGGTTTGCCCACGCGTTGACAACTGTCGCAGAGCGAACAAACTGCTCTACATCGTGAAAACAAGACGGCCAGTAAAATTCCTGGAGGAGGCGGTGGGCCTTAAGTCTTTTTACACCCAAATGACTCGACCAGCCGCCATCATGGGAGAGCTGAAGCAGATCTTGCCGGTACTTCGTAAGCACTATTAGCCGATCAAAGATGACCCCTCGCCTATCCTGATATCAGTATCGCGGTACGTTGTAGCCAGGTCAACAAAAGGTTTCACTCAAGTTCGGCAATGTGCCACTAGCTGCAAAGCACAATGGCACGCAGAACGGACTCACCCAGAGGATCGGCGTTTAAGGTCTTGGGCAGGGTGCCGTCTAAAAGCTCGGGTAAGAGGAGGCCGCTGTCGCCAGAAGGGAAGTCTTTGTCCAAGTCACCATCCAGGTTACTGTCGTGACTGCCAAGAGACGTCGCCACACGCCAAGTGGAGAAATGAGGCAAACACCCGTTCGTTGCGACGTCAAACAACGTGGGACCTAAGAGCAAATGTGCCCCAGCATTTATTGGAGGGAGAAAACATTGTCTAACGCAAACTTTAAGCTTCGCTACGGCAGCGTGCTCAATTCCCAGAAAAGAACGATATTGGAGCCATCGAAAATTCGCACGCTGCTGAAACAGCTAACTCCCGAGTATGTGTGGCTACTTAAATGGTATGTGTGGTGGTCTGAGGAGAGCCATGGCTCTTACTAAATAACAAGCAGGAGACTAAAATGTTGAGGAAGCGGCAAGCAGTGCAGCGCTAATATTTCTGAAAGGAAATTTTGTTCATTTCTCTAATGTGACAATTAGACCCTTGTGGAAAAGCTAGTGGCACTAGCACAGTGGATATGGTGTTATGGGACCAGTGTTGCACACTAGCACCCACTGGACACTGGCCACACTGCATGTTAGCCATTCTGTCCACTAGCCATATTGGATGGTAGCCACTGGGCACTAGCAATGGTGGATACTAGCCACACAGGACGCTAGCCACACTGGATGGTAGCCATACTGGTTACTCACACCACTGGAGACAGTGGGGCACTAGATTGGGATGTCAGATCGACAATCCCAACGCCTAGCACACCCTACGGGGAATATGCATCTCGAACCCACCCAAAGACAACCAATGGTTGCCACATGCAACTACGCACATTTCCTAAATGTTTTCAAGAAGGTTACACACACAAGAACTTTTATTTGGATGACTTTCGATGTGACAGGCTGCGTGTGACAGGCTGGGCTAGTCCTTTTCTTTTGCGGCCGCCACATCTTTCATTGATTTGTGTCGGATGCGGGCCATGTCGGCGAAAATGTCCCTCAGGGCCTTCCTCGCCGACGCCACTCTCTTCTGAGCAGGACACTCACATGGGGTCTGGTTAATTAATTTATTGAGCACATTTGCAAAAAAGAATATTGAAACAATTTCAGTTGGAATAATAAATCCAGTAGTATATTTTCAGTTCCTTGATGTGTAGTGTTTGTTTTTTTGTGAAGGCTCTCTGCTTAATTTTCTTCCTGTCCATCCTATGCCAACACTGCCGACTGCGTGCAAGAACAGCGCTGCTGGTTTATAGTGACATGACTGCTTGAATATATACAAAATTGACCGAATGAAACTACAGGCATTATTTTTCACAACCCTAAAATCACTCTTTATATTTGATTATTTTCACTTAGGTCTTTGAAATTTCTAACGTTAAGTAAACTGATGACTTCAATGCCTGAATGCCCCAACAAATACGATAGAATATTAACATGACTATATGCAAAACTTTAAGTAAGCCTGAAAAAAAAACAGCATTTCTTTCCACTCTCCTTTGTTTTAAAAATTTTGAGCCATATATGTATATTCTAGAAACACTGAATACTACTCACTCATAATGGCCCCCACTTTTTCCGATGTTCCCTGTAATTTGGCAACACTGTCGCTCATTCGTCGACAAGGCTGCCCCGTCAGGCACCGCAGCTTCATTTCACTCGCGGTCCAAAAATGCTGCGCCAAATTCCTTGTGACTCTTAAGTCATCCTTGGCCTTGGTGATACAGGAAAACTTGGCCTCCGGAATGTGTATTCCGCTATCTAAATGCACCTACAGCAAAGAAAATAAGCAGAAAAACACAAAAAATTAACTCATTGCAGGGCTATAAAAACTGCAAATTGCTACTCAATAAAAGGGTGCCATACATAAATTGGCCAGGGGTGATGTGCTCATACAGATATGAAAATAAAAGGAAAGTTGAAAGGCATTTCGTTGAGTTGGAGGATGGTGTTAACCATTTCTTTTCAGAAAAAACCCAATTGCCACATCTCAATTTTGTATAGTTGGGTGAAAATTAGGGCTGTTTGTTATTTTATGTAAAAAAGGTTTGTTTATTGCAGTGCAAGGCTGCTATACTATTCCCGGGCTGAATTTTCTTTATGTTGATGTATACAAGGCTTGTCTACCGAAAACTCATCACAAAGAATACTTTAAAAAGAGAAATGAAGTACCAGCATATTTTTTTCTGTTCTGCAAACAAAATGATGAACTAAACGCTGTATCTCTGATTTTAAGTTGAGTTTGTTTAGGTGATGGCAAAAAAGAATGCTGAAATGGGAAAAGACAGGTTGCAGTTTGGCTTGCATGTACATGTTTTCTTTACACTGCAGTACTGCTCGTTGTTAGGGTTGTTGCGGATCCCGTGATGTACGTTATAAGTGGTGTACATGTAGTGTGTAAGGCACATAAAATAGTGGAGTAAAGTGGAAGTCTGTGCCTGTTGGTTCATTATCTTTAAGGAAAAGCCATTGGAAACACGCTAACACAAGAGGCGAGGCAAGAGAAGGACAGTCAGGGGACTTGCAACAAAATGGCATTGAAAGAACTCCCATAGATACCTATTCACCAAAACGACGCAGGCCAAATGACCACGCAAAACGTCGCACGCCATCAAAAAACCCAAGATCGCCACAGAACTCGCTCTCTCCTTATCAGTTAATGCCACCGAAGGCTCAGTGGTGCAATTCTCTCCTCCTTTCTTGATCAAGAAGGCCTCTACCAGTTCTTGCTCCTTCTTCGAAGCGCCCCGCCTTACAATGAAGACATTTTTCAAATCTGGAGTGCACTTGCAGTCGCGCACGTGCTGCACCAAGGGACTTCCTGTGCCATTAATCAGGCTCATAGAGTACTCGCACATGCGGTCGTTAAGACACTGGCCTGTTTGGCCGATGTAAACCTTTTTGCATGACAAGGGGATGAAATAAACCACCCCTTCTGCGCATTCAGTGAATTCTGTGTGGTGCTGCGTGTGACAGGCACCTTCCTTCCTCTGCTTGTCAATGGAAGCACACAAGCCTGCAAGCTTTCTGGGGGCAAAAAATACCAAACGTACGTGATGCCTTAGTGCTACCCTTTTCCAGTTTTTGACAAAGCATGGTAGTAAGGCATTCCTACGGGTTCTTTCCCACATTATCACGAGATTCAGGCACTGTCTGGGTGCTGCGGGTTTACTTTAACTTTTACTTTAACTTCAAGGCATTCAAAGCACACCACTACATTGATGTCTTTTGATGTGAACAAGTTATTTTTCTGTGAATAATTGAAAAACACATAAGACCTCACTGTTAAGAACCTCAACTGTGGTGAGCAGTTCTGTCATGGGTCATTTGGGTGAACATCACACCCCGTTTAAAGCCACGTTTCAAATTCTCATCACAGCATTCTCTAGTGCTTTTGCGCTTGTGAATACGAAGTTACAATGTTGTGCTTTCAGAGCGATGCCAACTCCCCGTGTGTTGCTTTCATTGCTACCGTATCTGGTAACAGACATCTGGAAGAAATAGGCTTCTGGCAGGTAGGGCGTCAATGAGCACCTGCAGTGAAAACCATGATCTTACTGAGCATGCCGAGGACAGATATGGGCACATAGTTGTGATTTCAAATGACTTATTGTGGCCAAACTACAGCAGGACCCCGAGTATACAACCTTCATAGGACCCTGTGAAAAAGTGTCGTAAAATGGGGGCGCCGTAAAATCTGAACCACAACAGTTACGCCTATAAATAGTTTTGTGCGACAGATTTACAAAAAACCTTAATGTAACAAAAACTAACGTTGTAGGAAACCCACATCACAAAAAAGGTAAATGCGAAAAGAATAATGCAGTGCAGGTGCCAATCACACCCTATCAAACTTTGTACTGCAGTCCACTGCTGCGATTCCCGCTAGCCAATGCCAATCATGGCGCACATGGCATGATCAGTGCAAACACATGTAGAAGCCTAGGCCTGTCAGCGTAACCTTGTTAGCGATTCACTGCTGAGCGGGAGAAATAAACACCGGCACACTGCCCCCGTGACCGTTGCGCAACAAAAAAGATGCCAGCAAAGAGAGGGGAAAGCAATTCTGCAGAGGAGCGGGAGGCTGCTGGAGAGCAGAGAAACAAAAATTTTGGCGGAGAAGAAAGCTACGCGAAAGAGAACCGATTGTGCGGGCTCAAGAACCATGGAACAGGCGTGCATCACTTTGAATTTGTCCGTCGGTCAGTCGCGCACTTTGCGACGGTCATGAGAAAGCGCAGGTCAGGCATAAAATTGCGTCGGATAACCAATGATAGTTTTGTGGCTGCTGTGGTCCTCGTCTATTTTGGCTTGCTTAATTACATTTGGAAAAATGCCTCTTTCCTTTTTTTCATTTTCTGGCCTTCAGAATTTCAGTGTTCGGCGTAGAATCGTGGCTGGCCAAGGTTCGAGCAAACATGGAGTTACACCCAACAGGTCCTCTTAACCACTTCATGGTTCTTTCCCTATTGCTCGTACAGAGTGAGGTAAAAAAATTGATGTGCTCACTTCTTCCAGCGGGTAGTTCCCCTGAAACGTTTGACGGGCCAGCTCCTGTCGTGCCCCTGCCAAGTTCCGGGGCAGCTACAGCTGCTGCAGGGCTGACCTCCTCACGAATGCATGTGCCGACCGCTGCAAGAGGAGCATCACCTAAAAAGCACCAATAATTTACCCGAACAAGAAAAGTGTGGCTGTAATCTTAACTGAGAACTCATAACTTTTATTTCCTGCCTTAGCCAAACCTTAGAATAGAGTTCATTGTCACATTCTGCTTGTTGTCATTTTGCTAACTTGTCCCCTTTTGATATATGTTCATCTGCTTCTATACGCGCTTCTCAAGCGCGGTCTCATTTTTTGCAATTCGAGTTCCGAGGACTAGCGACTAATACCACCACAAGCCTGCTTAGTAGTCTATGAAGTCCAATTAGCTTTAAGCAAGCACACATGCGATGCTTCAATAACTGGTATGCTAGTAGAAAATATAAGTCGAATTAAAGTCGGAGAACAGTCATAGATGTTAATATAAGAAAATCGTGGCTGGCCAAGATTGAGCGAACACGGAGTCACACCCAACAGCTCCTCTTAACCACTTCATGGCTCTTTCCCTACTACTCGTACAGAGTGAGGTAAAAAAATTGGTGTGCTTACTTGTTGCAGCGGGCAGTTCTCACGAAACATTTCACGGGCCAGCTCCTGTCGTGCTCCTGCCAAGGTCCGGGGCAGCTACAGCCGCTGAAGAGCTGACCTTCCCAGGAAGGCATGTGCCGACCGTGTGTTAAGCACCTTCGCAAAGTGAAAAGCACAACCAGGAATCTTGAAGAGAAATTAAATAAATGCAATAAAATTGCACATGGCGTTATGCTGATATTTATAACTGGCTGGTGCTGCTGCTCATTGTGAGCAAAACCGGACGATAGTTGTTCATAAGGATCTGTGTGCCAGCTTTGAATACAGGTTTCGCCATCAACTTGCGCAAGTTTTGGAGTAATAAAGATCTTTGCAGAGACTTTCTAATAACTATTGTAAATGCAATGAGACTCATTCAGCCTACTTTTGTAAAAAATCGCTAGGAATTCCTTCTGGTCGCTTTTTTCGTGTCTAGGCCTAGCATTTGATAAAAGGATTCATTACACAACCGCACGAATAAGCCTGGCAAGCATCAAGATAATCGGATTAGTTTTTCGTAAAAACTGGCCGAATAAATGCTTGAAACCATTTGCTACCTCTGCTTGCCGCTGTTTCAGATTCAGTTTTTATCTGTTCAATTTCCTCAGCTTAGTCCTCAAGTGAAGCCATCTTGGAGCGAACTCTTCCAGGATTTTATTGTAACTTGTTACGCACTTGAACAAAAGAACAAAAAATATGCCATCGCAGTCCCAACGTGTTATTTGTTGTCCGGATTTCACCCGTCTTTCAAGCACAGACAAAGTCTGCTGTAGGTTATTACGTGCGATTTCCGGACATCAGCTGACACCCACGGTTGTTAGTGCGAGGGGTCGATAGAGATTAAAAGCGCAGTTCTGCACCGATCGGTTCTAGAAAATTGACCGAGCCGTATTGGGCAACTTATAATGATACGACTCAATTTACCAAGTTATTTTATTTGATTAACGCAATTATTTTTGAAATTTTTCATTAGTTGCTGTTTTTCTGTGCACGACCTGCAAAGTATCTCGAGCGAAAACTGGCATGCTGAGGGATTCTGGAGGCGTAAAGAAATAATATTACTAGTGGTGTGTAGAGAGGACGCTTTCAATGTAGTGACTCGGAATCGTGGTGATGCGACGCACCTTAATTCATTTCCAACCTCATTTGGTGCCTTCAACACATTTGGTTCCCCCTGGAGCGTTATCGACCAATGTCTTCTTGAGCATGTAAAAATGGTGCGCAATAGCGGATGGACTTCTATCATGATTTAGGTGTCACTTATGCTTGAAATGAACTTTAAGTGGCACTTGTACGCATTATGTACCGATTTTAGCTTCACGCGTGTACGCGCGGCTTTTGAGAAAACTTTATTCAAACTGTTTGTTCGCAACATGGCTTATTGTCTTTGTACAGCTACATAAAATTATGCAGTCACAAATACATGCAGTTACAAATACAGTTACACATAAGTACGTACAGTTGCAACACATGCACTAACAGTTATGTCCAATTACGGCTATAGGTTTTTGAGCTACTTGACTCTCGGAGTCATAAGCACCACCTGTGGCAGTACTCCAACAATTGCTACCCTGTCGACGTAGTTGCAGACGTACTGAAATCTAGGTGCTCCAATCCCCTAAAATGCAGCCATCTCGTCTCGCAACAACCGATTCCGGTGTCTCACATGAGCCGCCGGCGAACATGCAACTGTGAGGGGATCGCGGAGCAGCGCAATCCTGTTTGGAGCAGAGTATTGAGTCACTTGCCGGAATTGTATAAACTCTTCCAACTCTGGATGATGGCTTGTGAGCCCGATGTGTAGGCCATTGTTCCATCCTTCGACAATGTTGGTCGTGCGCGGTCCATCGTTGTCAAATTGTCCCCAAATGGCTTTGACAACTGTGATTGTGAACCAAAATACCTCAGAATACTTGGCAAGATTTTAGCACTCTAGAAAGATAGTTCCTGCCACATACCAGCATAACGGCCAATTTGATGTAGTGTGTACCTTTCGATAGTAACGTTGGTGACTGCGCCAAAATTTTCATCTCTACCGACTGCGCCTATATAAGATTTAGAACGGTTTGTGAAGAAGCATTTCTTGTGCACTGAGTTGAGTAAACGTTCGGCAGCCTATTCTGAATGAGTGGACATAACTCTTAACGCGCCCAAGACATGCCAAACTGGGCAACACGTCGGACGGCGAGAAACGGTAGTTAACGGGATTGATAAATTTTGGAAGTAGCTCCTAAAAAGCGAAACGAAAAACCATTGTTGAACTTTTTTTCACGGTTCCGAGAGCTGTCGGTCCAGTCGGTGCCGGGTTTTTAGTTTTTTTCGTCCTTTGCAGGCTCACAGGAAAACTACTCAGACATGCTGGTAGATGCCGTGGCTCGCGTCTCTCGCAATCACACCTGAGAACTGCACTCCTGGGAGTTTGGTGCGCCTTCCTTGTGTACAAAAACAGGCTTGGGCGCACGCTGATGGGAAAAGTCCTTTCATCTCTTAGTATCGACAAAAAAACTTCGCTATTAAACCAATTCCGGCGCGCAGTCATCAGTACACCCAGAAATGATAGGATTATCACGATGCAGACATTTCCAGTCACCGAACATAAACGTCTCGCTTGTTATACTACGATGTTCCCCAGCAGGGTCAAACCATCATTCACTTCCTCAAACCAATCTCTCCACAACAGGCAGAGATGACGCCGTGGAGGGGGGCGCACTGAGGGCGTCCGCTTAAAGGCCTTGAAGCAGCGCTACGCATTCGTTGAGTACACCCGCATCCAGCAGGGTGTCGTCTTTCGCCGCCGCCGTCATTGGTGTTCTTTTTCTTGCCTGGTCGTAGGAGGGCCAGTGTCATTTGCTGGGTTCAACGTTGAAGCCAGCAATCCGTCGTCTCTGCTCCGCGGTGTGCAGTGCATGTCCGAGCGATGGAGGTTCGAGCGGTGACAGGGCAGTCAAGCTGCCGGTAGTTCTGGACCCTCGACTCTAGTTTTGTCAGCGCAAAATTCCAACTGCTACGACAGGGGACGTTTGGACCAAACCGATAGCCTAGCACTTTAACTTCAGAGGCGACTGGAAGGCCATGTTGCGGACTCGATGGAGGGTGGCGCAAGTACATAATAGAGCTCTTGGCAGCATTCAGCCTACCTCCGCTCGCCTGCCCATACAGTTGAATGATGTGCATTGCTTTATTGAGGGAGCGCTCATCAGGCACGATAAGGGTGAAGTCATCTGCACAGGCAAAGATGGCGGCCGGGGGTGCACCTGGTGGAAGTGGGATCCTGCCAACTTTTGGATCGCTCGCAAGCCGTTGCAGCAAGTGTTCAATTGCTAGGATTAGAGGACAGGGCTTAGAGGGCAACCCTGGTGAACTCCACGCCCCACAGAAAATCTCCGACACGCGGCCCCAAACGGTGACAACAAAAGTGGGTGCCCTGTATAGTGCATGCACCATCTCCTGAACGTTTGTCCCTATGTCAGACCGTTGGGGGTGATGTATAACTATGGCTTACGACATCGAAGTCTTTTTCTTGATCGAATGAGCAGAGGATGCGCTGCAAGTTCCTCGACTCGGCCCACGGTAGCAAATCGGGAATGCCAAAGCCGTGGAGTTGTCCCTAACGGCCCGGCACGCAACAAGCCTGGTAGGGTGCGAGGATTACGTTCAAAGCGTCAGTGAGTCTTGTGGCAATGTATTTTGCGATCATTTTATAGTCGCAGTTGAGCAGCGTGATTGGCCGCCATGCTCGCAGTTTGGAGAGCCTCGCCTTGTCCTTACAATGGCGAGTGATAAGCCCTTCCCGTTGAGAAACAGTGAGGCATCCGCTGCTCGGCGTTTTGTTTACCAGCAAAGTGGATGGCTTACCAAGCCTTCCCCAGAATTTGAGGTAAAAGTCGGGGGTGAGCCCATCTGAGCCTGCACTTAGCGACAACATGGATTGTTTTAATGCCTCGAAGAGCTTGCCCTCCTTCAGGAGTGTATTAGTCACCTCAAACGGTTCCTGATGCCCAACTACAGGGACGAGCTCTGGGGTCGTAGCCTGTTGCTCGTACATTTTGCTATAGAAGAGGTGTACCGCATCTAGAACTGCCTCTGGAGTGCTAGCTACACGACCAGTTCGTGGATCGATAACTAACGAAAGAGCGGGTGCGCAAAGGCGAGGCGGCGACGAAGTATATTGCGTGCGCAGCATGCTCCAACTACCAGCGCTCCGCTGGTGCCACAGCCCTCATACATCCCAACGGCGCCTCAGAAGGCGTCGATGTTCGTTGCGAAGCTCAGTCAAGACTGCTGCGACATCAGAACCACCGAAGACAGGTGACGAAAGTAGGAGAATATCATCGGAAACAACGGCGATCTCGGCACGTTCCTCACAAGCTCATTTTTGGCGCCACATTCGGAGATACTCCCTCACTTTGTCTTTCAGCTCATCTCAGACTGTGCGTTCGGGCTCCGTGGTCAAGAGGTTATCGATAACCATTCCCACATCAGCAGCGATTTCTGAATTGGGCAGAAGCCGTGCGTTGATGCGCTAGGTTCCTCGTTCACGCGGTGTCCACTCTGGGTCCGCAAAGCGCAGGACAGCGAGGTGGTAATCGCTGAGCGCCGATGCCGTGATCCAGAAGGAGTGCATGCTGACTGCCCACGACGGAGACACAGAGAATCGGTCGATTCGGCTCTGCGAACCCCGGCCGGTCCAAGTCATCCCCGCTTGTCCCGCCCGTAATGCACGCCAGGCGTCGACCAAGTGCAGTTCCTTCACTAACACCCGAAGTGCCCTTGTACCAACGTAGCCTCTAGAGACCGGTTTCCCGATTGGAACTGCGATCGTCCGAGTCCAGGACAACATTGAAGTCCGCGCGACGATCACGCGGGAAGGACCTGTCATGATGTCGTCTGGGGTTTGGAAGAACCCAGCCTGTTTGGACCGAGGCTTTACGGGAGCAGATATGTTGATGACACGGATGTAGAGTCAAGATCGATCCAAAGCGTGCGGCCTTTTCAGTCTCGGGGGTGGCGAAGGACAGAGCCCTTAAAATGCGGCATTATCACAAGCGCCACACCACAGGAGCTTTTCTGACAAAACTCCACAGGGATCTTGTTCCAAAACTGCTATCAAAACGGCGAATTTGAGCTGCGGAGTGGATGTATGTTTCTGGAAACAGGAGAATGTCGACTTGTTTTGAAAGTTGTCATGTTTTGAAATTTGTATTCTCCTGACACAAAGAAGCCCTCGTCGTGCAGGTGCAAGCGCAGACTGAGGGCATAAAGCCGCGGGAACTGTCGACCACAAAAGCAGCACAAGTGAGGCTTGTGCCCGCATTGGGTCACTAGGTAAGGAGGGTCCAAGCTTCAACCGAACGATTGAGTTCAAACCTGGCATATGAAATCGTCTTGCTGCAACTTTTCGTGGTACGGAGGCGTCCTGTAGCCGCCGCCGGTGCCTTGCTCCAATTATCGACGGACGTATTGCGAAAACGGTGCTCCGGCGAAATTCATGACTGGCACTCTGCGACATGGTCATTCAGTTGCGGAAGGACCGGGGTCTTTCACGAGCGCGAAGTCGTGCGTTGTCATACGCCATACCAACCGTCATCCTCGTTGGAAAGAACTCGTAAGTGGGATCGTAATAAAGACTACAAGTGTAGGCCCGTTCGCCACATGGCGTTTCGTCATAGGCCGGTTCGTAATAGGCCATTTGGTCACATAGGATCATTCGTCATATGACATTTTGTCACTTAGGAAAGTTCGCCACAGGAACGCTAAAACAAAATTTGCGGTGTGTTTCTAGGAGTAAGTGTTGATAAGGAATCACTCATTATCGTTTGTACATGTTGAATTATGGTTACTGAGTGAGAAAGTGTAATCATAACGAATTTGCACACGTTGTGCTCACAAATTATGTGATTCTCGCAATCCTTTTTCTGCAATGTGGAGTAATAGGTTTTGTACTATATCTTTCCCTACCCATGTGGCACATTTCTTTTAGGGGGAGAAGTATAGATAAGAAAGAGAGCGTGGTAAACCAAAAAAATAAATTACAACCACCACCTGCAAAAAAGCAAGAGGGGAGGCCAACGCACGAACTGCGAAAGGGTCAACCTTTCGACTTTCGACAGACACGGACGGCACTGGACTTACAACTGATTTATTGGAAACAAACTCCCCTGGCAAAATACAAAATTTCCTTCGCTTTGGCATGCCCAGAAAAGCCACACCTTACGCACAAAGGAGGCAAGCAAGGCACAAAACCCAATCTTACAGGTGTTGCAGTCCGCTAAGAAAAGAAATTTCTTTTTCGGTGATTGCCACATAGGGTTCACTCACACATTTTTCACCATATCATATATGACACGGTGATGTAATCCTTCTTGCAGGACAAAGGAATCGAATATATGACAGTGTCTGCGTAGTCAACCAATCTTGTTCTATGCTGCGTTTTGCAAGACTTTTTCTTGGACTGCTTGTTGTATATACGAGCGCACAAGCCCGAAAGCTTGCGTGGGGCGGAAAATACCCTTTTTACACCATGTTTCTGGGCTACCCTTTTAATATCAGAAATTGCGTGGAAATAGGCCATGACTTGCATCTTGCAGAGATCATTTTCCGGGGATTCAGGATTTGCGGGGGGCTGTTTTAACTTCCTGGAGAAGGTTTCGGCCACCGCATGCAAAATTGTCTCAGGGAACCCTGCGCTAAGAAGGCGCTCGACTTGCTGGCGAAAGTTTTGTTCCAACGTGTGACAACAGCTCTTTTTTTAACGAGTTAGAAAAGCACATATGGGCAATGCTGCGTTTTACCAAATTTGAATCAGCGGAGGCAAATGGTAAAAGACCTTTCTTTGAGCGGGGTTCATACATCCAAAACAGATGTTCGTCAATGCAAAAAGTCTCAAATCCAGAAACCTAATGGTGTTGTCCGGGGTATCCCTCGCGTGAAGTTTAGTTGCTTGGAACAGTTTTTAAAAACGGTCATGATGTTATCAGCAACACGTAAAAGCACGTCATTAGTACTCAAATTTAAACTTATCAATAAATCAACATATCTAAAAATTTTGTTCATCCCTGTTTCATAGGAATCGGCAAAACACAAAAGTGAAAGGGGCCTTCACAGGAGCAGTTGAATGTTAAAGGAATTTCCTTCTTGCGCGAAGGGTTCGCGAGCCTGACCACGCCAGACGAAGTGACACCGACACGCAAGAAACAACAACAAAAAAAAAGGGGAGGGTGCCTCAATTCACGCGCGTCCCCCGCACACGAAGGCGCCGGCATCGAAGCGCCAAGTGTTGGCGCTCATTAGCGTCATGATGGGCTACTTCGCTTCGCCTCTTCTAGACGGCGCGCACCAACTGAATGAGTCATAGGGAAGGCGCGTTCGTAGCATATGCTCACGTCTCCGTTCGTAGCGCAATGGGAAGAGCGACATGTACCTCCCGTTGCGGCCAGGGCGGCCAGAGAGTCGTGGGATCGAAACCGGGCGCCGCCGCGTCAAGGGCACTTTTCTGCCGAGGTCACTTCCGTGACGGATATCACGTCAGCAAAAACCTTTCTGTAGCTGGGCATAAAACACTTTCGTGTTAAAAAGTGTGGTTGTTCTCTCTTTCATAGGAACCGCGGGGAAACACGAAAGTGAAATGTGCCTTCACAGGAGCAGTTGAATGTTTATGGTGCATCAGTATGAACTTGCACGTCGCTATCTTTATTTCGTCGGTATTGCACCGTTAGACGCATCAACGTTAGACACTGGATTGTACGCGTCGGAGCATTGCGTAAATCCTGACTGAACCCATAGGCGATCGCAAACCGTCCGTGCCAACGAAACAAAACGAGTTATCAGCGAATCGTTTGGTGAACACGCTGCAGAGGACCTCGTCACGTCACGACACGAGGGTGACATCAGCAAGTCGGCTTCTCCGCAGCTTACGCTGCGCGTCCCCCGTACACGTAAGCGCTGGCATCGAGGCGCCGACTGTCGGCGCTTCTGCTAGATAAGGCGCGGTTGTCGCCCTATTCACGCGTCTGCTCATAGCGTAGTCGGGAGCGCGATTCGTACCTCCCGTCGCGACGGAAGAGTACATGGATCGAATCTTGGCGCCGCAGCGTCAATCGGAAGTTTTTCTGGTGATTCATTTCCATTACGGATATGACGTCAGTTAGATCTTGGTGAACCCCGGCATAAAACACTTTCGTGTTAAAAGAACAAGTGCCGACTGCAACCATCGCCTCCTGTATTTACAATGCCAAACGCATTGCGCGCTTCTCAATGGAATTGAGTGGTACGCTTGCAGTGCCCACATGCTTCAAGGTGGGGCCCCGAACTGAACCGGGATCACCCAAGCGTAACTGAATTCAATAACGACTTGCGCCTGGTTGCCAAGGCAACCGATGTTTGAGATTGCCAGAGTAATGGCGCTCGCGCCAGCGTTAGAAAACTCAGAGCCGCAGCGAAGCACATTTTGCCAACGTTGCCGCTTTTTACCACGCGTCGCCCAAGATGAACCGGTCACGTGACTAAAGCGCTGGGAAGGCTACCGATTGGGGCAGAGGGGCCGCAGTAGGAGAGGGCTTGGTTGGCCGGTCCGGGCTGATGCATTTGGCATTGTAAAAATACGAGAGGCGGTGCTGCAATAGGCACGCTTCCGGTGGAAGCAAACAACCCAAAGTGTAACACAGCGCTACTACTCCGAGGGATACAAAGTGTAACACTTCAGCGCTACTACTCCGACCGATAATTTGTTTCTAACCGCAGTATTAAATTTTTTCATTTAGTTCATAAGATAGGTATTTAATTTGTTAACAGCACAGAAGCGCTGTTAGCTCCTAGTAAATATTTTCCGCAGCAATCACGCACGTCAATACAGCGTCCACGAATACTTTGGATCAGCGCCTCACTGGTGCTTTTATAGCTCACATTATCAACTTTTGTGAAAATGATTGTCGCGACTCAGCAAAAATATTTTAAATAATGTCTCTAATTAAATGGTTATTTCCCAGAGAATTTATAACAACGGCAAATAAATGAAAATCAAGGAACGATTCTTAATAGATAATTACGAGAAAATTTGTTTAACAAATATGCGGATTCATAAATTATGCGATAAAGGATCACAATTACAGCACAGACACCGTCTTCATAAAAATAGATCGTTGAGATCTTTACTCAAAACAAATCAATACAATGGGATCGAGGAACCATCTTTAACACAAAATTAATGGAGAAATCGTTTCAAAGAAATTGAGTGCACTTTTGATCACGCCTGAAAAAGAAAATAATACGAACAAGCAAAATCTGCAATATCTGCAACTGCTGTTGTGCTGTTTCAGCCTATCACAGCCTATGGGGGCCAAGTCTTTTCGGTACAGGGCGTTTCGCCACGGTCTTTTTGAAAAAGTACACGGTATTTTTTGGTACACGGACGTTTCGGGACACGGGCGGTTCGGTACATAAACGAATTCGGGTGAGCGTTTGAGGCAGCAAAATTCGTGTGTGTTAAAACAGCTTTAGCAATCCGTATGCTACGTGTTTTACGTGTGTATCGTGTTGACCGGGACCCGCCTGGTCCCGGTCCCGCGGGCCAGCCCTCGCCATGCCAGCGCATTCGTTACGGTGGGGTGCGTCCTCCTCGCCGTGCCTGCGCGTGCAGGCGCAGTCGGGACCCGGTAAACACGGTAACTAAGGAATGGACGGAGCATACGGAGTGCTAAAACCCCCATGTGAATAGAGAGTTTTAGTACTCCGTATGGTCCTTGTTGTACACGGTTACCGTGTTGGCCGGGACCGTCTTGGCACTTGCGCATTCGTCGCGGTAGGAGGGATTAGTTCCGTGGGCCGGCCCTCCCATGCCCATGCATTCGTCACAGTGAGGTGCGCATCCTCGCCCTTCCTCCTCACCCTTGCGCGCGCGCAGGCGCAGTCGGGTCCCGGTCAACACGGCAACTACGTAAACGACGGAACAGGAGCACTGCTAAATCTCTGGGAGTTCCAAGCACGCAAATCGAACCTGTTTATTACAACTGTTGTTGCTCGTATTTCTGCGTTATTTTAGGCCAGTAAAACTTGTCAAAAAATGCCCATCTATTTTCGTAACACTAGCCAGAAAATGTATAGCTCCTTCATTACTTTGTTTCTTTAGCAATCTACCATCACCAGTTATTTATAAAAAGATCAGCAACAGTATCATTATGTATTTTCTCTCATTTTTTATCGAAAATCAGCGACAGTAACTATTTTTTTCACTTTCCAGGAACTATAGCTGCGTAATTAAGCACCACCACAGGGGCAAAGGAACATGTGTCTTTAGAACGTAATGACGAAGATCTTGCAATATTTTGGCATTCCGTATTCGTGGGCGTCGCTTTCTCCTGATAACGCAATGCAAATACCGCGTCATTACCAACTCATTATCGAAGGCGCCAGTTTTACCTTGTCGTACGCTTCTGTCCCAGCCTTATCCTCGTTCGCAGTTACTATGCTAGGTTTACTGTGTTTGTGAATTGGAAATTGAAAAGGCTCTTGTATAATATTCCAAGCTGTCTGCAATGTTTTTCTGCAACGTACATAGATATATTTTGCAAAGACTTTTCGCTTGTGATTTTCAGCGATCTGCCGGAAAATATACTTGTTTATAATTTTTATTTATTTATTTATACATACTGCAACCCGTAAGGGCTATGGCAGGAGTGGGGAACAGGCCGGTACAAAACAAGCATGGTGTAATACTTTGCGAAGGAAAGTAAAATACAAAGTGGCAAGACATGGCATCACATGGTGGCATAATGAAAACATGATGGCAAGGAACAGAACACAGCAAACATACTGTGCAAAACTGTGCATACTGTGCAAAAAAAAAACCTGTCAAGGGTATTTATGGATAAAAAGAATTCGTTTAGGGGCAAAGAACGTATGTCACCGGATAAGTTATTCCAAAGTTCAACAGTTCGTGGAAAGAAGCTAAATTTAAACGTGTTAGTACGGGCGTAGAAGGGTGTCATATTCAAAGGATGTTAGTGGCGTGTTGAAGAAGGTCTGTAACATGTTAAGTAAAGATTTTTTGAAAGTTTGCAGATCGAAAAAATTATAGAATGTAATAACTTGAGAGACTCAATGTTCCTTCGCGATGAAAGTAGAGATAGGTTCAAAGATGGTAGTGCTGACGTAGGTGAAAAAGCAGTCATATCGCCTGAAGATGAATCTAATGGCCTTTTTCTGTACCGATTCTATTTGTTTTACTTCGCACTGGTTGTAGGGGTTCCATACAGGTGACGCGTATTCGAGCACTGGGCGGATAAGGGTCTTCTACACAGTTAGTTTTGTATCGCTAGGGGTCGCAGATAGTGTACTCCGGAGGTAACCAAGTTTTTTTATGGCTTTAGAAGTAATTTAATCAATATGGAGGGACCAGGACAGGTTAGGAGTAAAAAGCACGCCAAGGTATTTATATTGGTAAACTCTCAGCAGGGACAGTCCATTAAATGAGTAGTTGAAATCTGAAAGAACTAATTTATTAGTAAAGGACATGAACACAGTTTTTTTGTAGTTAATATTCATTTGCAAGGAACGGCACCAGTTGCAGAAAGATGCAAATGAATCGTTGAGAAGGATGTGATCATTGGGCGACTGAATTACATGATATAAAACACAATCATCAGCGTACAAACGAATCTTAGAGTGAACAATATCAGGCAAGTCATTAACATAAAGCAAAAATAACAGAGGCCAAGGACTGAGCCCTGCGGAACACCAGAAGTGATTTTGGCCGGGGCCCCGTACGGGGCACCTTGAGCAATCTTGGTGACGGTACTGGCGATACCGCGGACCCCGAGCCCCCAAACATAAGCTGGATCCAACCGTGGCGACGTGTTTATAGGTGGAGGGTTAGAAACCACGAACGGTGGCCGTCGGAGCCCAGGTCAAGCTCCGGCGGATGGGCTCCCTGTCTGTCTACCAGGCAGGGAGCTCCGGGACCTCTTTGGCTACCAGGGTAAGGTCAAAGAAGAAAGTACCCCAGTCTCCCTGCTTTTATACTATGCTATATGGCATTTTCAAACCCCCCCCCCCCAAACGTGATCGGCCCCCGAAAAGGGGCCGCACCGAAGTTTCTTTTCCACCACTTCCTAACTTGAGTCCTCCGAAACCGAACAACTATCCTCGCTTCATCGTGATGGAATCTGTAGACCAATCAAAACCTCTTGCTTCACAGTCTGTATTTCTCATTTCAAAGTTTCTTGACGGTATTGTTGGAGGGTCGTATAAGGCCAAAAAACAACGAACCGGTGAAATTCTTGTCGAGGTCAGTAGCCAGGATCAGGCCAATAAACTTCTTGCTCAAACCAGCATCGCCGATCTGCCAATCCGAGTCACGCCCCACCGCAGCTTAAACAGCTCCCAGGGCGTGATTTCCGAGTATGACCTGCTAAATGAATCTGAAGCTGACCTGCTGGAGGGCCTTCGTAGTCAGGGCGTAACAGCGGTCAGGCGCATAACCATCCGCAGAGACGATAAACAAATACCGACAAAGCACCTCATCCTAACCTTTGACAAGTCCATCCTTCCAGAATTCATCAACGCAGGTTACATCCGATGTTCAGTCCGGCCGTACATCCCGAACCCGCGGCGCTGTTTCAAGTGCCAACGGTTCGGGCACGGCACAAACTCCTGTCGCGGCCGACTTACCTGCGCAAAATGCGCCCAGCACGACCACCCGTCTGACAACTGTAACGTTCAACAACTTCTTTGCGTAAACTGCCAGGGCCCACATGCGGCCTACTCCAGAAAATGTGAAAAGTTCCAATTAGAAAAGAAAATCATTAACATCAAGGTCACTGAAAACATCACCTTCCCAGAGGCGCGGAAGAGGTTCGCCTCTTTCCCTCTGGGGAGGTACGCCGACGCAGCTCGCCGGGGGGCGGAGCGGCGTGTGGTTTCTGCGGGGACCCAGTACCGCGAGTCGGACTTGGTCCCGCCCCCGCCCCCCCCTGGGTTGCCTCGGGCAGCCCAACCCGCCTCCGCACCGCTCGCTGAGCCAGCAGCGGCTGTGGGGTCAACCACGTCTGGTGGAAGCGATGCTGCATCCTCCACTTCCACTCCAGCGTCCCAAGCCACAGGCGAGGGCGCAGAGGAGATGGACTTGGGGGAGCCAGCGGCAGCTCCCACCCCCACCGCACCGCCTGTGCCATCCGAGGCGTTCCTGAACCCCTCGGTGGTTGCGGGCAAGGAAAAGCGCGCCCCAAAGGGTTCGCGGTCCAAGGAGCCTGATCCCTCAGGCGCTCCGAGGACATCCGAGGATGAAATGGACGTCGGTCCGTTCTTGTCTGCGGTGCACCGCAAGGAACGCGTCCCGACGCCAAAGCCTCCCGACAAGCCAAAAAAGACGAGAGTCACAGCCCCGAAAGACGACACATAAACAACACAGTCCAGTAGCTCCGAACACTTCATAATGGGAAGAGAGAACATAGTACAATGGAACTGCAGAGGCCTTCTGAATAATCTTGACGACGTCTATGAGATTCTGCATGCTAATCAGCCAAGTGTAATGTGTGTTCAGGAAACACACCTGAATTCCAAGAACACAAATTTCTTGAATAGTTACCTGGTATACAGGAAAGACAGGGATGGCTGCACACACTCTTCTGGCGGTGTGGCCATAATCGTCCGGAAATCCTTAGCATGCCACCCTGTCACCTTGAACACTATCCTTGAGGCTGTAGCAATACGCTTAATAATATTTAATAGGTTGATAACGGTATGCTCCATATACATTCCTCCTGATGTTTCACTTACGAGCTCCGACTTCGAGGCGCTGGTTGACCAGCTGCCCGAACCATACATCCTTACAGGCGACCTTAATGCTCACAACTCTCTTTGGGGCTCTTCCAGAACGGATGCCCGAGGTCGCCTGATAGAAAAATTCCTTACATCTTCTGGAGCATGCCTTTTCAACAATAAACAGCCTACATACCATAACATAGGTCACAACACATACTCATGTCTTGACTTGGCTATTGGCTCCGCAGTTCTCTTTCCTCTTGTCGAGTGGGGAGTGGGAACTGACCCATATGGCAGTGACCACTTCCCCACCTCACTCACATACATAGGCAAAGGCCCAAGCAGTCCATCTTCCCATAATAGGTTCAATGAAGCACGAGCTAACTGGAATACATTTACAGAGACATCCAAACTACACCACACATCCATAGGACACCTACACGTTGAAGAAGCTACCCAACTCCTCACGGCGCACATCCTCGACGCCGCCGAAAAGTCCATTCCCCACGCCTCTGGAGCCCCGCGCAACCAGCGGAGGCCGTGGTGGAATGAGGACTGTAGGCGGGCGCGAGAGGCCCAGAACAAGGCGTGGGGTATCCTTCGTCGGTACCCCACGTCGGGTAACCTCATTTTGTTCAAACGGGCCAAGGCGTTCGGCAAACGTGTGCGCCGTGAGGCAAAACGAGAGAGTTGGCGCACCTTCCTTACATCCATTAACTCATACACAGATGCACACAAGGTATGGACAAGAATACGCAAACTTAAAGGACAACATACACATAGCCTGCCCCTGGTCAGTACAACAGGGGACACACTCGAAGACCAGGCTAACACTCTTGCACAACACTTTCAACACGTTTCCAGCTCTGCACACTACACAAACACTTTCCTGAAACATAAAAATACTTGTGAAAAGAAGTCCCTACATGACAATAACAGGTCAAAATCTGGTTACAATTCTGAATTTACACTCTATGAGTTGAGGGCTGCACTGAGCACGTGTAAACCTTCAGCTCCCGGCGCAGATAAGATTACATACACCATGATACAACACCTACACCCGGACACTCTTGAAACACTCCTACACCTATACAACAACATATGGCTTTCGGGGCACATCCCAAAATCTTGGAGGGAGGCTATTGTAGTGGCGTTCTTGAAGGAGGGTAAGGACCCTTCTTCTCCCGCCAGTTATCGACCCATCGCCCTCACAAGCTGCCTGGGCAAGCTTCTCGAGAAGATGATCAACAGGAGACTTGTGTACTTCTTAGAGTTCAATGGTCTTCTCGAGAGCTGCCAGGCCGGCTTCAGGGTGGGGCGATCCACAAACGACCAACTCGTCGCCCTTGAGTCGTATATCAAGGATGCGTTTGTCCATAAGCAGTTTTGTGCTACGGTGTTTTTTGATCTCGAGAAAGCCTACGATACCGCTTGGCGATACGGGATACTTTGCGACCTAAAAGCCTTCGGTGTCTCGGGAAATATGTTTAATACACTTCGTAGCTACCTGGCGGAGCGAACCTTTCGTGTGAGAGTTGGCACTGCCCTTTCAAATGTTTTCCTGCAGGAAAACGGCGTGCCTCAAGGCGGCGTTTTGAGCTGCACATTGTTCATTGTCAAGATGAACTCACTTCGAAAGGCGTTGCCACGAACCATTTCCTGTACAATATATGTAGATGATGTGCAAATATCTTTTAAATCATGCAATATGTCAATCTGCGAACGCCAAGTCCAGCTTGGTGTCAACAAACTAGCAGGCTGGGCAGATCAGAACGGTTTTAAGCTGAACCCAGTCAAGAGCACTTGTGTTGTGTTTTCCAAAAGGCGTGGGATCAGGCCAGATCCAGACATCAAACTGAATGGTGTCTCGATTCCGGTCAAAAAAGAACACAAGTTCCTCGGTATAATTCTTGATGAAAAACTTTCCTTTATTTCTCATATGAAACAACTAAAACAAAAATGTCTTAAAAACAATGAATATCCTGAAGGTTCTCTCCCATCATTCGTATGGTTCCGACAAAGAACTCCTACTACGGCTCTATACTGCTTTGGTTGGGTCTCGTTTGGACTATGGCAGTGTGGTATATGGGTCGGCGAGTAAAACAGCATTGCGAATGCTTGACCCAGTACTACACTTGGGGCTACGGCTTGCGTCGGGTGCTTTTCGCACTAGCCCTGTCGAGAGTCTATATGTTGAATGTAATAAGTGGAGCCTTGAGAACCAGCGAACGTACATGGACTTGCTTTATGCTTTTAAAATTTCATCTCAGAATAACCACCCTTTTTATCCTGTCCTTAACGATACATCCACATCTGTGCTGTTTGTAAATCGCCCGTCCATTACTCCGCCTTTTTCACTTCGAGCGAGAGAGCGAGCCTCGGATCTGAGTGCTTCGTTTTTAGACGTGTACAGGTCATCCTCTTTAAACATTTTACCGCCTTGGCAAGTTCGCCCTGTGTCCTGTGACCTTTCTTTTATAAAGCTTGACAAAAATCGGGTACCGCGAGCTGCAATACTTCAGCACTTTCTTTCTTTGCAGTTCAAATACCCACGTGCTGAATTCTACAGTGACGCTTCTAAAACCTCCACTATGGTGTCGTGCGCTGCTCATGGTCCAAATTTCAATGCAGCCAGAACCATGAGCGTGCACACAACAATTTTTTCAGCAGAGGCGTACGGAATTTTACTGATTGTACGACATATCCTTGAAAATCAAATTCCCAATTCTATCATCTACACAGATTCTTTGAGTGTTGTTCGCGCATTATCATCGCATAAACCCCCCAAAAACCACATAATTAATCTTGTATTCAACACTATCATGTCGGTGTATGCGGAGAAGCATCGGCTGCTCCTCTGCTGGGTCCCAGGACACGCTGGGATCGCTGGGAACGAGTTGGCGGACGAGAGGGCCGGTGCTGCTGCACTCAGGAACACTGTCGACATAACAAGAGTACCATATACAGACCTCAAGCCTCACATAAAACAGCACCTGCGCAGAACATGGCAAACACACTGGGACGAACAGACAGACAACAAACTACACGTAATAAAGCCACACTTGGGACGGTACACAACTGACTCACACAACAGACACACAGAAGTCGCCTTGGCAAGGCTACGGATAGGGCACACCCATGCGACGCACTCGTATCTGCTGACGGGATCTCCTAGACCCCAGTGCGGCAGGTGCGGAGAGGCCCTATCCGTAGTGCACATACTAATCACATGCAAGGCACTTCACACAACACGACACAAACACTTCAGAGAACTCTACAGACAACATCTCCCCCTACATCCATCGTTTTTCCTAGGTGATGATGCCATTGTTTCCGTGAAACGTGTGTTTGAGTATTTGTCCGACGTCAAGTTTTTAAACCTCATTTCCTATCACGCATCATCAAATCTGGCCCTATACACCAGCCATGCTCATTGTCGTGTTGTGATTTTACTTTTGTTTTTGCTGATTTTACTTAGTGTTTAAGGTTTCACCCCTATCATCGACTATTGTTTTGGCGCTCTTTGCCCCAGTTGGCCTTGCGCCATAAACATCCAACGATCATCATCATCATCGATTTTGGCCGGGGAAGAAGCAACGGAATCAAAGTACACAAATTGAGATCAGTTCGAAAGAAAGCAAGAAATCCAGTGAACTAACTGTGGGTTATTGAGGATCTTATTTAATTTGTGCAAGAGTTTTGAATGAACAGTGTCAAAGGCTTTAGAAAAATCGATAAAGATAGCGTCAATCTGATGTCCTGCGTCAAGGTTCATGGAAATGTCATGTGAAAAGGCAATAAGTTGCGTCACCGTGCTGAACCCGCGTCGAAACCAATGTTGAAAATTGGACAGAATGTTATTACACTCGAGGAAATTCATGATATGTTTAAAGATTATGTGTTCAAGCATTTTACAAGAGTATGAGGTTAATGAAATAGGTCTATAATTGGAAAAAGAGTGCTTATCGCCGGATTTGAACAGAGGAAGAACTTTACCTATTTGGTGTGGTTTTAATCCTATCAGGCATAAATGGCACCTGCAGCTCCCCACCATCAGTAGAAAAGACGATAGTTTTTCTTGGTCTCATTAACCGCGGAAATTTTGTTCTCGCGGTATGTCTGTTTGCCTGTCGTGTCTGCCCCTCGATTCAGCCGCCCAGACAAAGTTAATGCAGAGGTTTAACGGTACGTTTACATACCTACAACCATTTTGAAACATATAAGTTCAGTGAACCATTTTGAAACATACAATTTCAATACTTGTCATCATTGTTGAACCAAAACAAAACATTATGCATATTTGCGGCAAAACGTCATTACATTGCTGATATTTGCAGTGTTATTTTATTAACAATGCATGGATGCTTGATTTTCTGAAAGATACGCCGAAGTAACCACGAAAGCGGTCGCTGGCCGAGACCCTAGCGGCATTCCAAGTAAAATATCAACAGTAACGAAAGGTTTTTAATCACACACAGTCACTCATGAAAACGAAGTTCGCAGAAGCAGGTGTTGCGCGGTAAACCGGTGCCTTCGGTAACCCATTACCAATAATGCATTATGTGCATTGCGTGATCAGAAAGCAATGCACATACCATTGCCCCTGGGGTGCACTCAATTACACAGCTGTTATTGCAGGTTTTTAAGGGGAAAAAAGTTCCTTCCCCTGGTTTTTAGTAAGAAAACTTCTGGTTTCAAAAAAACCACGTCACTGTGACTGCGTTTGTTAAATTAAATAGGAGTGATGGTAAGTCGCTAGAAAACAAAAACAAAATAAACAAGCTATACATTTTCTGGTTGTTGTTGCGCAAGAGATTTTTTTACAAGGCCGCGGGGAAAGTGGGGGATGGCCTGAGGGGGGAACTTCCAAGGACAGAACCCGTAGCTCTTCAACCCTAACGACGAATCATACCTTATTGCATCATTCGGACAGCACCATGGGTATGCGCGTTGCGTTATGCATAACTGATGGACGATGCAAGAAACCAGGTAGTATCCGTGCATCGCTGTACAGCAAATGAAATAATATAAAGCAGTTTTCTTTCCCGTTGCCTTTGGAACACTAGGAGCGGCGGCTTTCATGTTGTTTGTATTAAAACTGCGAGTTCTACTTACCCGTGATATCGCCTATGTCGAAACTCCGCACGATTATGTAGCCGCCTCAGCAGTCGAACGTCATTTGCATGTTTCGGGGTCTTTCCACCAAAACAAGAGTTACAGCCATTTTTCTGTAACCATTCTCTTCCCGTACATGTCCACATGTTGACAACAGACAGGAATTTATCAACGCTTACCACTTCACTGTGGATTACCTATTTATGAGAAGTAAAGGAAATCGCCGTAATAAAAAATGCGTTAGGTCACTCCATAATTTTTCCCGAGATGTCTACGCTAGATTTAAAGCTACAGAAGCTTCCCGGATAATTTGGTTTTGAGACAAAGCGTATTCTGCTGAACGATCTCGCTGGCAGAACACGCGAAGTAATGCAGATGAGCGGGCGACATACAGCTTCGCTGCAAATATATAACTTCATTGCCACGTATTTGTCAGAAAAAATGTGGATAACATATATAGTTGGACAAAGCAAGACCAGGTGCAGCTTTCGGGCTTACCGCAGTTCTTCGAGAAGTGATTACTACGGAGTTATTGAGCGTAGTGCAATGAATTTTCGCCCAGCTAATGCTGGGGGCAAAAGCTTGCTACTTCCTCATTTTTCAACGTTGCTCTACCTAGTTTTAGGGCCAATGAAACTGTCCCTCTGGGTTTATGGTCAGTAACTTTTGACAATTATTGCTCAAAAGCTATTTGTAGTTTTATATCCAAGTCGACTCCTTGGTCAGTGCAAAATAAAACTTCTCTTACGAACTAGGTTCCTGAACAGGGATGTTTTTGAGCAAAACACTAAGGATGAATTTTGTCCGTGAGGATAACGTTTGAGAAAAAGAAACGTATGCACTTCTGGTAAGCAAAAAAAAAATTCGCGCCAATCCACCCTGTGAATGTGGTTGGAAAGCAAAGCTGTAACCGGCACCCACAACCATTACCCTTGCGACGTCACTTTGATTCACTCACGTCGCTCTACAATGAAATAGTTAAACCAGAGAGAAGCGAAATGCACTTCACGACACCCTCTATTACTATAAACAGATATTCTTGGTAAGGTTAAATTATAGCATAATCCATGAACGGTGATTTATTGAGCTGTATTGGAGTAGCACATGAGTGGAAACTCTTTTTTTATAAAATTAAAGGAAACTCAAACGCGGTGTTGGACGATCTCACTTATCCGTCTCTGCCGTTGCGGACGGTGGCGACGAGATCGGCGGCAGAGACGAAGGAGGAGGACGAGAAGGAGGAGGAGGATGAGAAGGAGAAGGAAATACTTCTATTCAGATTTCTCAACGGCCCAGAGTGCGGCCCAGGGCAGTGGTTCCTTCTTCACTTTAGACCATATTCAGTCCGCGCCGACTGTCCTTTGTGCACCGACTGAAGCTGGGTAGGCAGGGAGGGGCTGAACAGCAGCATTTCCCATTGCTCTTGTTCGGTAGTTCACCGAAAGAGAGGAGGTTGCTCGGGATAAAGTCACACAACCCCGATTATGTGGCACAGTGTTCCTACTTGTGAGTACAATTTACATTCAGCGTCGTAGCGATCCGGGTGCATTAAGTGAAGACGCGTCGGGTAGGGGAAGGAACCGGATTGTATGAGCCGTAAGGTAGTTTGTTGTTCTATGGAAAGGCCAGGGTAAGGTAGGGTCTGTCTGAGAAGGCGGATAATGCTAGGTTAGGTACCTGAAAGAGACAAGCGGGTGTCTGCCCTCGTGTAGCTCCATAGCACGGGGAGTAAAAGTGCAGGCTTGGTGGGCGTATTCGTTGCCCTCCATGGAAGCGTGAGCAGGTGTCCAGATGAGCTGAATAGAACCATTTGGGGAGCGGTTTTTTAGCACACGTAGTGCAGGTCGGGACACCAAACCCGACTGGTAATTCCGGTAGGCTTGTTGGGAATTGGTGACTACCTTCCGAACCCCTGGTTGAGTGAGAGCTAAAGCGATGGCTGCCTCTTCTGCTGCCGTCATGTCTTTGGTCTTGAGTGAGGCACAAGCTAGGAGGCTGGTTCTGGAGGTAGCCACGATGATGGCGTACCGCTGCCCTCGATGTTTGGAGGTGTCTGTGTAGATAACTGCATGATCCCCACCGAGGGTGGTGTTGAGCGTTTGAGCCCGTGCTTGTCGGCGACCCCCGTCATGTTAGGGGTTCCTATTTCTAAGCAAAGGGAGCATTTTATTTCTTGTCGCTAAAAGTCCAGAAGTACATCAGCAGGGTGACATTATGTGCTGGCTAGCCAATCTCGTGAAGGATGCCGCGACCCGGCGAAGTTCTGCTCATTCGGAGCTTCTTGACAGAAAGATGGCCCTCTATCAGCTCTTCCACCGTGTTTTGCGGCCCCGTGCTAAGCAGCCTCTCTGTGGACGCAGTCATGGGAAGAACAATGGCTTCCTCAACCGCCTTCCTAATCATTATATAAAGCATCTTTATGTCCTCCTTGCCGAGAAGAAGGCGGCATGGGGTTGACGTAAGTGATTCTCGAGAGGACAAAAGCTTGAAGTAATCGAGAAGTATCGGATTTCTTGAGACCTCGCTTCTCGGTGGCAGCTTGACTGATCATGTCTATGATTTTATTGATGCTCTGTTTGAGGCGCTGCAAGGATACGTCACTCTTGGTGTTCGCCTGAAGATGTAGGCCGAGGATCTCCATGCTCGGGTTTGGAGTGATGGTCTGGCCATCAAGGAGTATTTGAATGTGTTCCTTGAGGTGTCGTTTGGCGTGAGGGCGGACGATAAGGAGCTGAGATTTTTTACGTGAACACTGGAAGCCACAGGCTTAGCACATTGGCGTACTAGAAGTGAGGTGCCATGGGTTGGTGTGAGCGTCCTTTATTCGCTATCGCGTGGAATTCACCGAGAATGCAGGTGTTAACCCTGTAGATGTGCTTGGTGAGTGCACCACTTGTCTTCCCCATCACGGCTTGGGCTTGTAGCTAAATCGGTAAGACAACGGGCTCTGGCTTTGTTACTCTATTAGTTCCTGGTTCGATGCCTGGCGGTTGCGATAAACTCTTTTATTTGTTCGCCGGAGTTTTCTGTTGAC
Organism: Haemaphysalis longicornis; assembly: GCA_013339765.2. NCBI lineage: Eukaryota > Metazoa > Arthropoda > Arachnida > Ixodida > Ixodidae > Haemaphysalis > Haemaphysalis longicornis. Next base: position 100,084,859 of record CM023448.1, on the reverse strand, counting down.
ACCGACGGTCGCGAAAGAACCCTTGAGGGGTAGAGGTAAAAAGCTTTGCTTTAAAACAACTAATTTAATCAGATGTACAAGGGGTGCATCTTCGTTTGGTGCTTAGATGGCAACTGCCTCTCCGGCCGGAGCCACCGTTCGCCTTTCTCACGCCTTCGGCTAGAGCTCCAGGCTCTGTTTGCGTTCGCCGCTGCGCGGCGAGAATTTCAAGTGTCTCATCCCGTGAAACATGAATCACACGCTGGAGGAGCAGGGGGCCGTGTATGCATTCCAATTCTGGGATTTCTGGACGACGTGAATAACAGAGTGAGTGTTCGTTAATTTTCCGCCTTGCACGTCTCTGCGCTCTTCCGGGTACGGGGTTCCCCGTAGCCAAAGTAAAATGAGCGCCATGAAGACAGAAGTTTGAAGTATACCAAAAAATTATGAACGCTTATTTACTTACATCCTGACAAAATACTAGTAAAAAGGCAGAAGCATTGTGATGGACTAGCAGGGAACGAATCCCTCGTCGGCGAAGCCGATGGGGCAGCGCAGGGTACACAAAAATACCGAAATACTCAAATATTCGTCCTTTCGCGGGAAAAGGATATTTTATCCACACCCTGGCGTTTCCAATCCCGTCGTCGCCCACGTTATCTTTGTCGCTTTCCAGTGTTCCTCGAAAAACAAAAACAGTGCCTTGGCACCCCGAATGGGTTGCCTTGGCTAGCCGAACTTGCAGGACGTAAGTGACACGAATGGCAGCGCTGGCCCCGTCCAAGCGCGAGCATTTTTGGCGAGCTCCCGCGCAAGCAGGCGCCATGCACGCTCCTTCCCCACTTCGCGTGTGTCGATAGGAATTGGGGTAAGCCAGGTGGCTGACCTCCAAGGCGAACGTCCATCGGAGATTCTGCAGCCCGTTCGGTCCAAAATCTCTCTCCAGAGTCCGAAATTTACCGGTTTTAATGAGTTTTTCGGTGCTCCTACTTATCAGTTTGTTTGATTTTGTTTTTGTTTTGATTTGTTTTTGAACAGGATCTCCAGGGTCTATTTGTTTAAGATGGTATCTGGGCTCTTTTTGTGATTTTTAACGCATTATTAAGAATCCGCATACTTTCAAGGGATTATTCATGTAAATATTTGTTGGGGATGGTTCTGCGATATTTTTTCATTTGTGTACTTTTCTGATAAATGTTTTTTGAAGAGATAATTCAATTACTTAGACATTGTATTAATTTTTTATGAGTAGCAAAGTTCTTATTCACAAAAGTACGGATGTGAGCTTCAGAGATACCAATGAGCCGCGATCCACCGCCGCTTATATTCGGTGTCCCTGCTTTGACGTGCATGATTGCTGCGGAAAATATTTCTTACGCACTAAGTGCTCTTTCATGCTGTGCACTCGCAGCCTGATAGTGCTGTCTAATCTTCTTGCAGGGACTCTGCAACGCTTCCGATAAACGCTTTCACTCTTTCTTTCACGTTTCAGAAGCACTGCGAAAGCTATAGTTATCGCTAGACATGGAGTGACACTGCGTGATGTGATCGTCACAGCAGACACGCGTTGTTACTGCTTTGCTTGTGTGAATTTATTTTTCAAGTGACTATCGAATGCCTTTATTGCTGCATATTGTTGCACATGCAAACAACGTCCAGACCAGGACAGAGATATCAATATTTTGAGCAATGTTATTTTGATTTGATTTGATTGTAGGGTTTAACGCGCCGACGCAACGCAGGCGATGAGGCACGTCGTAGTGGAGGGCTCCGGATTATATTTTGACCACCTGGGGATCTTTATCGTGCGCCGAAATCTCGCACACACGGCGTTTTTGCTTTTCGCCTCCATCAGAAAAGCGGCCGCCGCGGCCGGGAATCGAACCCGCGACCTTGAGCAATGTTGTATGTTATCTGATGGGCATATACTCGTAATTCTTGGCTGAGGCACATTGCGACCCCGTAATCTAAGTAGTAAATTTGTTGGTTGACTACGTTCTGCAACCAATTATGAATTCCGAAATATAGTTAAAAAAGTGTTGCAGGGCCTCTTTTAAGCCAAGAAAATCACCTCAGTTATTTTCTGCATTTTCTCTCATTTTCTAGGAATGACAACATAAAAAGGAAGAAAAAGGAATGAGAGCGGGAACTCGGGAACATAATACCACATTTTTTATTTAAATAAACCCCCATCAACTCGCCATGCATTTCATCCGGATGTATTGCCATAAGCCATGCACTAGATTTGTTTATTTATTTTTTGCTTTTACCTACCCGACCGCGCCGGTTTGTTTTATCTGGGTGTGGAGTGAAGCACATGTTTCATTCATTCTTATGCCGCACGGATAATCTCATTTGACAGAGAGTATGTTTCGCCCTAACGCCACTAACCTAGAATAGTCTTATTTTATCTTCTGTGTTCTGGATGTAATTCGACGGTTCGAGAGACACCCGCGCGGAAAGATAAATGCCCGGGGAGCAAACGCGGCGGCATTCGATTCGCCGACACTTGCCTGCGCACGTCACTTTGTTCACTTCTGCTTCGCCGCCTGTGTGTTTTTCGAGTTGTTAGGGGAGCAGAAGTTCTGCTCCAACAAGCGTTTTCCCTTTAAGACAAACTGCGCCATCTTTGGCTTCGTCACAGTATAAAACTTGCCTCCGTTCCTGAGGTGTGAACTCGACAAAAAGTTTCATGTGCAGTATCGTTTACGCGCAGCTTTACTAATGCTCTATGAGCCGCACTAAAACCACTGAATAAGCTCTAAGCCACACTAGGGCTATTGGTATTTCGCGTGAGCGTAAGCGGACCCATCTGTCTTCGGTGGCCCCCTCATCGACGGCCGCTGGATAAAAGGCACTTGCGTGCGTTCTCATCCAGCGGCCGTGCCTCAGCATACGGTGGTGCGTTGTGACGTTCGGTCACGTTATGGGAGCTTGAGAGCTTCTAGGTCAGCATGCTGCAGGGCAAGCTGTGAAGATAACAAAACATTTCTAAAGCTAATGCGAATAACTCTGACCCTCCAAGCAGTTTTCTACGGCGAAGCGTGATAGTTAAGCCACAAGTGCACAGTCCACCACTGCATTTATTAGTTTTCAAACCAGATGTTGAAAGTACTGCAGATAATGACGCCGCAGCGCTGCCTTGCTGACATCAGGCGAAGAAAACGGGTTAACGTGAATGAATAGATGAAGTTATTGTCACAATGGAAAGGAAAGACCACCAGCCGGCGTAGTTTGTTTCACCTAAAGGTGGACACCGGAACGCCTGCTGGTGTGGGCGTGTGGGGAATGGAGAACACAGGCAGACAGGAAAGGAAGGAGAGCTAAGAGAAAGGGAGGATACATATATACATACCTAAAGGAATAATAAGGACATATATGTACAGTGTATACAAAACTAAACGCTAGGAACACTAAGAGAAAAAAGAAAAGCACATGCGCGCAGACACGCGCGCACGCAAACAAAAAAGCAGACAAGCAAGCAAACAAGCAAGGAAACAGACAGACACAAACAAAAAGAATCAGGCCACGGTTCAGTTTAACTGGCAAGAAAGCGGAGAACCTGGAGGAGTCTCGGGGCGTCCAGGAAGGACCCCAGGGCCTCATGGACTCCGTCCCGCTCTTTCGCAACACTTGTAAAACAGCTTGCCCAAGAAATGACACAATACATTTACTGGGCAGTGTGTGACGACATGGATGAGTACATACAAGCGTAAAGAACAAAATCTTTCTACAAGTTTTGTATAAATACAAAAGTTCTATAAATACATTAATAATCGAAGTTCTTGCAATGTTGACATACGCATATACATTCCAGAAAACGTCTGCAGTGTTCAATCAAATAGGCATATCAAAAAGCAATGTCTTATCATCTGTGAAGTGTTATTGCTAGATTTACATTTTTTTAAAAGAACAATACCCCACATTGGCGTAGCCATGTAAAAGGAATAACCATTAATGGATGTTGCGACTTATAAGCTATTCTCATAGCACAAAATACTGATTGGTGTTAATTCTTTCGCACAATGTGCACTGAATAAATATTCCAGAAATATTGCAGAACTGAACATAACACTATGGCACTTTATACGTGGTGCAGCTCATAGCAATATCATGATAACGAGAAAAAATTGTGAAAAGACATGGTTGAGCAACTAATACCAGGTAAGTAAAAATGCGTGTAATTCCACCCTGTGAAGGTGGTTGGAAGGGGAAGCTCTAAACGACACCCACAGCGGTTACCCATGCGACGTCACTTGAATTCACACACGTGGCTCTACAAAGAGTGAAACCAGAGACAAGAGAAATGCACTTAACCACACCCTTGTATTACTTCAAAGAGATACTCTTTGCTAAGGTCAAATCAATTCATGATCAATGAATGGGGGTTGGTTGAGTTGTATTGGTAAAGCACATGAGTGGAAACTCTTTTATAATAAAATGAAATAGGCTCAAACCCGGTGTTTCTTCGTTTTCTTCATTCTTCCACATAGTGAATCGGACTCCGCAGCTGTTTAATGCGCACAGAAGGGTGTCTAGGTGAGCACTCTTACTTCCGATATTGAGGACTTTGTCCCGGTTGTCTCTGCCCTCGACATCATCAAGAAAACTGCCTATCATGCGATTTACTCTCCTGATTCTGATGTGCAGGACGTCAGTGATGACAAAGCCGGGGTCTACATCGAACAAAGGAATGGTCTTCATGCCACATTCACCAACGCGGCAGTCCTCCCTCCCATTTGCGAGAGAACAGAGACGAGGAGCGTCATTAAATCATAAACGCTAACTCCAACACTGCAATTCTGCTTCGGGGTAGCTCGGTAGAAGTGCAGGGATACTTGGATAATGCGGATTGCATGCCTTGAACTAGCAGCGAAAGTTTGAGATCTGATCCCAAGCATATAGAAACCGGAACCTCATATCCCTGCACAGTGGCGGATCCCTGTTGGACGACGCTGTTAACTTCAATCAAATCCCTCGAAAATAATGTTCCGAAATTTTGACGACCGCTAAAATTCGATGTTTCTGGTTCTGAAGTTTGTCGTCGAGAAGAACAGATCATAATGTGGTCCAGTTTGCTTGCTTGCTTATCACGCAGCCATCTTGTTCTATTTTAACTAAGATGGGTTGGTATATCAGCTCCTGAATGGTGACATCTTTCCCTGCAGCGAACTGTTCAATGGCCGATTGGAGTTCTTCCGCAAAAGAAACTTGGCACCAGGATGCTCCCCTGGTGTCTCGAACTGTTCAGTCTATATCTGTAGGAATTGATAACACGGAGAGAGGATAGGTCGGCCGCCAAAAGCTTCTCCCAACATGTGCGGCTAACGAAACGATTGTCCAGCATCACGGTTACTTCACGGACACTCATTTTGTCAGGTGAAAAAACGATTTCATAACTAGTCCTCTGCCTTGATATTGCTCCTTCACATTGTGTGTAACAGATATGTTCCCCGTTTCAGGTAGCGGTATCTTGTGAAGAAGACCCTGAATATCAGTAACAAGTTCAGTAACATGTTGCCTTTGAATATCAATAACAAGTTGGAAGAACTGCGCACCATATCTCCCTAAAATGCCTTCTAGCGCTTGAACGAATGCGCTGCCTATGGCGAAGTTTCCTTTGGTTGTTACTTCTAGAGCCTTCGCCAATTATTTTGCCGCTGTTTTGTTGCATGCGACACTTTTCCACTTTGGATGGCAAGTTTTTGCCTTCCTGCTCCAAACTCAAACATTTAGTTTCGAAAGCGTGAGTGGATACCTGCAATTCGTTGGCACCTTCCCAGTTGCACCTTCCATTCTCATAACTTCCTCCTCCAAAGCGCTAAGGATGATGTCCTTGATAGACAGTCTTCGGTAGCTTTCAAGGAGCAGCCGGCTTTGACACAATTTTCTACCTACACTCTTTTTGGAGGAACTGCTCTTTCACGCGACCTCCAGCCTTTCTGTATTGCGAGTCGGCGGACATGCACAAACTCCTGAATCTTCACTCTAAAGAGAACTGAGGTTGGTTGGCAAGTTTCTTTCAAGAAAGGTGAGATTCAACCACATCGCAAAAAAGTCTTCCCTAAGAGCCCCTTCTCACGCAAAATATGTAGGACTTCCTCATTCGTCAGCCTAAATGCAATGCAGCAATTACATATGTCAACATGCAGCGTACCAGAAATCATTTTTGCAAACCAGTGCAGCGAAAACACTAATATTAATCACTAAGCATATAGTACAACCGGCAAAAATACACAGAAAATAAAACACAGCTCGAAGACAATTGACTAGACAGAACCATGAGTGAGTCAAAGAGTGAAACAGCACCAAATGACGAAAAGGGCGATGGTTTGCTTAGTTAGTGTTCGCATGTGGTCACTTTGGTTACTGCATGTGGTCACTTTAGTTACAAAGAACAAATACATTCTTTCAACAGGATAGCCACCGGGGAACTGCTTGGAAGCTTTCTGACGTGTAACAACGCTCTTCCCGGGCACTGGGAACTCGAGAGAAACAACACTTCCTACCTTGGTTTCACGACTGTACCATTTAACTGGCAGATTTGGCCTCGAAAAGGCCAGTTCCTGCCCAAAAGCCATCCTTTTTCAAACTCACATTTGTTGCCTTTGAAATCGTAACGAAAACGTCTGCGTCTACATTCACCTTAACAAGTTGCCGTTCGGGAGTCGTGCTTGGACCTCACTGCGCGGAAGGAAGCAAAGATATAGAAGGAATCCACAAAAATTAACCTGCTTAGAGCCTAGTTTGCTATCCTGCACTTCGGAAAGGGAACAGAGGCAAAAAAGAGAAAAGAAACACTGAATAAAAGTGGCAGCAGTCAGGTTTGCCTTGCGATGAAGCACTAAACGTTCAGGTTCAGTGATTGCCAGTGGAGTGTTTTACGTTCGTCGCCCGTAGGAAGCATAAGAGTTCCTTAGTCACCTTTCGAGTGGATGACAGAGGAGGCCAATGACAGAATCTTCTCCTGCGAAAATGGCCGCAGACAGCCCAGGTTGCTCAGTGCTGACGACCGCAGAGAGTTTTACACTCCGTATGTTCCGGGTTGTACGTGGTTACCGTGTTGACCGGGACCCGTCTGGGCACTTGCGCATTAGTCGCGGTAGGGATAATTAGTTCCACGTAACGGCACTAGCCATGCCCGTGCATTCGTCACGGTGGGGTGCGCCTCCTCGCCCTTCCTCCTCGCCCTTCCGCGCGCGCAGGCGCAGTCGGGTCCCGGTCACCAAGGTAACTACGTAAACGACGGAACAGACGGACTGCAAAAAACTCTCTAGCTTCTTTCTTTGAGGCAAGTAGCATGGGTACTTGCACAAAACGTGGCGTATTGTCTCCGGCGTGCCGCACGTTTCGCACTCCTCACTTGCTGCCATTCCTACCAAGTATGAGTGCATTTGTGAATGCCACCCCCAGCCAGAGACGGCAAAGAGTTGCGTCAGACCATGCGAAAGGGGACGATGCAGGTGGGTCAAGGGTACCAATACGTGCACATGTGAGTGCTTCTGTAGTCCGTTGAGGGATTGTTGTTTCCCGGGCAAGTATTCGGACGGCCCTAGCTGCGTCCATCCTAGACAATAGAATGTGTACAGTCGTCGCTGTTTGTGGCGCCAAGCAAGTCGCAGCGTCCGCACTTTCGTTGCCGACAATGCCGCAGTGACTGGGAAGCCACTGCAGGGTGACACGACCTGCCTGGGCAGCACGGTCGTACACCATTCTTATTTCTTCAGTAGCTGTTCGTGAGGTACCCGCCACAGGGCTGACAGGAGGGACGGAAGTGCAGGCTTCGGATCACAGAAGGTCGCCCGTCTTCGGCAGGAACTATGCTCGATGGTGTGAAGAACGCTACGGATGACCGTAAGTTCTGTAGCCAGGAAAATTTCAAGAATGGCTATCTTGAATTCGCTGCACAGAGACATTCGTGGTATAATAACAGCGCCGACAGAACCCGACAGTGTTACCTTGCCATCGGTGTATTAGGGGTTCGGTCAGGGTATGTATCTCTCGTGCAGGTACGTCGGGGTTAGCTGCTGCAGGACCGGTATTGTAAGATCACATTTTTTACTCCTGGAATATCTGAGCACGTTTGGGACTACATCGCACACCACAGCGCAAGGAGCAGCCTCATCGCCGGCGTATAGTTCGATGGCATGCTGGTGCTGTGGGCTGCTACTACCCTTGCGAACGACGCCCGGGGACGGGTCGTTGGCATACCCGCAAAGTGATGATCAGGCAGGCGGGTGAGGTGCCAGATATGTGATCTGAGTATTTCAGCTGCCATGAAGGCTGCCACAGGGTGATTCCGAGCCAAGCAATTGTCGCTGCTGTGGACGGACAGTCGGGATCAATTTGAAGGTTATCGCGGGAGCACCGACCAAGCAAGACGACAGCGCCGTTGAGTGGCACTTTTTTTTCATTCGCGAGGATGAGATTATGCTACCCTCCCTCACCACTTGGCTGTTGCATGGAATTCTCCCATTCCCTTCTGCAAAGGCCAGCTGCCACACTTTTTTGTTCATTTCTTTTTGGATGACGTATCCATGTTTCGTTCGTCGGCTGTTGTTGATTTTGATAACACCGCGGATAGCTCGGAATTGTGGCATATATCGAAAGCAAATTATCTTGACCCTCTAGCACGAAGTTGCGAGCGCTGCCTATTTTCTTTTTATTGTGGGGTTTAACGCGCCGACGCAACGTAGGCGATGAGGCGCGCCGTAGTCAATAGCTAAGGATTAATTTTGACCACCTGGGCATCTTTAACGTGCGCCGAAATCCCGAACACACGGGCGTTTTTGCTTTTCGCCTCCATCAGAAAAAAGGCCGCCGCGGCCGGGAAACGAAGCTGCCTATCTGGGCAGCATTTGTGAAAGCTGAATTGTAACAACAGTTTTCCCTGACCGAGTTCCTCGCACCGAAGCTACATTAAAGCTATGCGGCGGGTTTAAATGTGAAGGATAGGGAATGATTGTTTATGACCGCTGATCTTTTATCTTCTTTTAAAAGGTGCGCAACAGAAGCTCCCTATAAAAATCACTTCTGCCGGAGTCAAATGAAAACATCTATTTTTCAATGAGGTTTTTACTCATACAAATAAGGTTCATACAGAATATGGGGTTTTTACCCGTTGCGCGTTTGGGGTTTAAGGCGGAGGATGCCACAGCATACAGTTCGTATTTGATGGAGCCACTAGCTCGCTTCTTCACTTCGGCAATCCTTCTGGGCAAAGTTTCGTACAAAGATTCCACAAGGGTGGTGTCTTCCAGAATCCTATCCCATTCGGCGAGAACGGCTTCCCTCAAGACTTCTTGGTCGCATCTATCTAGCTACAGACGAGGCAGTTCAGCCTTCATGATACCCCATACATAATCAATTATATGAGGGTCCGGGCTCCGCGATGCCCACTCGAGCTGTGCTATGCTGCTGTTGGTAAGATTTTCTCGCACAGCACAGCTGCGGTGTATACGGGGCACCCGTCGTGCTGGAAGTAGAAGCAGCCGTCCGGAAAAGTCCCGTTGACAGCATAAGGGAGAAGAACGTTGTCGCAGATTTCTTTGCAGCCTTCCGCTGTCAGCCCCCCAGGGATACGGTACAACGGACCGATACCCGCATAGCTAATGGCACCACACACATTTATGGAGACACGTCCGCTGGCGCTGAAATTCCGTACTTTTCTCTCGTCGTAGCTGCAGAAAACACAAAAGGGTAACATATAAAGCATGATATTCGTGCATACATTCACCTTACCGAGATTCATTGACTCGTCAGACGCGAAGTCGCTGATTCAAGCATGTGGAAAAAAGTCGACTCATCACTGAAGATGACCTGTCGCCACTGGTCTGACGTCCAGTTTATGTGACGGTCAGCGAACGCCAGTCGTCTCTCAGGATGCACTGTCGTCAAAAGCGGCTTCCTGGCGGCTACAAAAAACTCTTTAGCCCGCAGCAGCAACTAATATTAACCCATCTTCGTCTTTCGTTGTTTTTCGGGGTCTACTCGGATGAAGGGCATCCTCTACACGGTTTTCCCTGAAATAAGCCTCCAAGATTCGATTCACCGTTTTTTTTTGAGGGCGACACACTCGATTAGCTATTTCCCTCTGAGAAAACGACGCTTTTCTCCGAGCAATTATTTCACGTCGCTCGTCGAGCATTAACCGTCGTGGCATCGCGTTTCCAAATGAAACAAGCTGTGCAGGGCGCCCCCGTTTTTATTTTCAGCCTGATATTGTAGCTTGCCAATACCAAGCGGCATCTGCGAAAAGTGATAACGAACAGTAGCATCGGCTGCACTTTTTTTTCGTTCCATTTTTTTGTACTTGAATGCCTCGGCAGGCCGCCATCGTTGCTCTGAGAACGCTGCCTATCAATGTTAAGTATATCGATGGCGGGAGAAAAGAATAAAAAGAACACAAGACGACCATGGCCGTTATCATGTATGAGGGCAGTGCGCGCACTGCATGGAACAGTCTATGGCGAAGCAAACCTAGCATAATCTCCTTGTGTTTCGGCTCGACCTGTTTCTGTTTGTGTCTCGTTGTGTTTGTGTTTCGACCTGTTTCGGCTCCTCTGTCGTAGTGAAGATGTCGCAAACTTATTTCCCTTTGCGATGTCTTCGGTGGTGGCATCGGTGAAGATATCAGTTCGTCTGTGCCTCTAAACCTCTTCGTGAATACGGTTGCTCACTTTCTTTTTATGTCACCGGGCGTTCCCAAACGGCTAGGGTGTAGCCTCTGCCTGCTTGGACGAGGGCGGATACCTTGTTTTTCGAGAAAGTGTCCTACAGAAGGGCTCAAATGCCTTCCACGAGTGCGTCACCCCGTGGGGCATGCTTACCTGACCGGAAATGTTGGAGCATGCAGGTGTCCTCTAGGGCCCACAACGCCTGACTGATTTCATTCGCGCACGCGTCGCAGCCTTGGCGGTAATTGCATCACAACTAAGCGAGAGAAGAAGACAACCCCTGGCTGCCATCATCGAGCGTTGCGTCTCTTTCGCGTTTTCGTCGCCGCATCTGGGGCATCCAGGAAGCAGGGCTGCGTAAGCACAGCCGCTCTCGAGTCTGCTTCCCCACCCAAAATACGCGGCGCACTCGTCTGTGATTTCAGACTCAAGCTCTTCGTCTAAACCGCCTAATCCGAAAGAATGTGCGCGTTATTACGCGCCTTCGCACTACGCACTCGTTGCATGTCTTCACACGGGCTGACACTAACTCAATGCCCTTCAGGATTTGGCGGAGCGGCTATCGCACGCCCGGTCCGCTCCTCTCTAGGACGACGGCTGGCAGCCAGATTCGGAGTACATTGGGGCATTCCAGTCGCAATCTCGCATTTTTAGGAAACCGCGCCGCCTCTCAGAAGTCCGACATTTTATGCACGGGCAACTACTGCCGAAACAGGCGAGCTGCAAGAACTGCTCACCACACAGGCGCTGCTCCCGCGGTCCCGGCGGCTACATGTTGCCACTGTCTTACTCTACACCGACGCTGCTCATTCCAACAGGAGTTCATCTGTTGCCTGCGACGTCTTACCTGGCACCAGTGGCGTGCGAACGATCCAATTTCGGTGGGGGGGAAGGAGTGAGTGCATAAAACGGGGGGAAATTAACAACAAAAATATGGCTGATCCTTCTTTCATAGGAATCGGTAAAACACGTAAGTGAAATGTGCCTTCACAGGGGCATTTCAATGTTTATTGTGCATCGATATGAACTTGCACATCTCCATTTCCACAACGGACAACTCCTACCGATACATGGGGGCTGCACGAACTGCTTGTCACACGGGAGATGCCTCGTGTAGGCTTGCTGACAAGCCAAGATGAGGCATTCCAGCAAAACTTGTCCATTCGTGCAGATAGCACGAATTTGTCGAAGAAGTGCTTCTTGACTGGCTCACAAAGCTCGCCTCGAAGCCATCGTCAGAAAGCTCCCTCAACGCCTTTGGATGCAATAGAAGTAAAGCAAATGCTGGCGTCTTCTGCACTCCAAAATTTTCTTCCAGTGCTGACATCAGGGTCCAAGTAAGGGATGAAGACCTACCTAACACCATGATAAAGACGTTGCGATGGTAGTACTCTTTTGGAGTTCCTGCTGCTTTAAAGGCGGCAATTGGCGCGCAACCAATCCCTGAACACTGAGTTCCGTGTTAAGTTGCTCGTCCGTTTCCTCGGTCTCTAATGCTGTATTCGGGTGGTCGCTCTGATACTCTGGCTCGGATTGCGCCGATGCGGATGCTTCCCCCAATTCGAGCAAGAGTCACTGCTTCAAACTGAACATGAAACCGACCTTGGAGCAGCACGCGACCGTGACGCCGCGGTGCGGTCAGCACGGCTACTGGAAACGGCCAGGCCGGCCGAGGTGTTTCAACAAGTGTTTCAACAAGCTGCTGTCCTCCTCGGCGTCGATTTCGGGCTGCAGAAGCAGCGGAGACGGTTCCCCCACACTCAATAGGTTCCCCACCCATTGTTTAGTCTGATCTACTATATCCCCCCTTTTCCTTGTTTTCGGGGCACCTACTCCATTGTGCTGCTTGCCGTCGTCGACAGCGACTACAAGTTTGTCGTTGTAGATGTCGGGGCATACAGCAAGCAGAGCGATGGAGGGGTGCTCCAAAACTCCCGTTTCGGGAAACGCCTCGACGAGGGCCGCCTTCAGCTCCCACGAAACCTGCCGCTGCCAGGCACCAGTCTCCCGGCCCCATGCGGGTTCGTGGGCGATGAAGCGTTCCAGTTGAGAACGAACATCTTGCGGCCATACCCGGGAAGGCTGTTGGACGACTGCAAGAGGATCTTCAACTACCGTCTCAGCAGGGCGAGGTGAACTCATCTATCATCTTTGCTTTCAACTGCATTATTAGTTACCTTATTTATTTCAAAACTAAACCTGTGAAAATACGAAATTTGGGACTGCATATCGAAATATGGGAATCAAATATTCTAGAATAAGATTAACTTTAACTGTATGTGAATCGAATCGATATTTTCAAATATGAACATATTTGCTTTAGTGTGTATTGAGCTTCTAAAACATTGCAAAAAAATAAAATAAAACTTATTCTTTTGGGACTCGACACGTGAATGTTCACTGCTTAACACTTTCCTGTCCACCGGAAAATGAATCGTTTTGGGTACTCTAGCATACACTTTTTTCCAGTCGCAAAAGTATGTAGTATATCAGTGTATGCTATCGAATTGTAGAAGAGTAAATTTTCTTTGCAGCAGTAATTGTTTCAAACAGGAATTTTTATTCTAAAAAGAAAGAAAAGCTGCACAGGAAAGTTTTGGAACAGACAAACACACACAGCAAAATGGTGTTGCTCCACACAAAAAAAGCGCACAAAAAAGTCCTGCAAACATCAAATGAACTGTGAAGCTTTTTGAGTTGCAATAAAAACGTTAGCACTAGTGGGTTTTATGCCACTATGCAAAGCAGTTCTTCCAGACATAGGTTGGCTACACATGCATTGCAGAAAACATTGGTTTTCTGCTCCAACAAGAAATAACTCTTGATTCATCACTCATATCATTATAATGAATGAGAGGTATGGTTATAAATTTAACGTAAATAGCATTGAACTTCAGCTAACATGCATCAGAGTTATACCCCCTCTACACTAGGGTACGAATGTCATTTGAACCAAATGCCATTTGACTGAAATGGGGTGCTTCGAATGCCATTCAGAATCCACCGAGCTACACTGCAGTTTCGATGGAATTTGAAAGCTTTCACAATTGCTCGACGCGTGCTGTAGTGGCGCTGTTATAGTCCCATCCGTCGTACACTAATGCAACAATCAAATTTAGGAGCAGTCAGCGTCGTGTATGGGTCGGCATCAAAAACCGCACTAAAAATGCTTGACCCAGTACTCCACTTGGGCCTCCGCCTTGCGTCGGGTGCGTTCCGCACTAGCCCGGCAAAGAGTATATACGTTGAATGTAACAAATGGTGCCTTGAGGACCAACGAACATACATGGACTTGCTCTACGCTTTCAAAATTTCATCGATGAATAACCATCCTTTTAAACCTGTTTTTAATGATGCATCCACATCACTAGTGTTTGTAAATCGCCCGTCCGTTCCTTTGCCATTCTCACTTAGAGTGAGACAGGAAGCTTTTCGACAATACCTTCGTAGGAAATGGCAAGCACAGTGGAATGAACAGACAGATAACAAACAACACGTGATAAAGCCACACTTGGGACGATACACAACTGACTCACACAACAGACACACGGAAGTCGCCTTGGGTAGGCTGCGGATAGGGCACACCCATGCAACGCACTCGTATCTGCTGACGGGATCTTCTAGACCCCAGTGCAGCAGATGCGGAGAGGCCCTATCCGTAGTGCACATACTAATCACGTGCAAGGCACTTCACACAACACGACACAAACACTTCAGAGAACTCTACAGACAACATATTCCCCTACATCCATCGTTTTTCCTAGGTGACGATGCCATTGTTTCAGTGAAACGTGTGTTTGAGTATTTGTCAGAAGTCAAGTTTTTAAACCTCATTTCCTATCATGCATAATGAAATCTGGCCCTATACACCAGCCATGCCCATTTTCGTTTTGTGATTTTACTTTTGTTTTAGCTGACTTTACTTAGTGGTTAAGGTTTCACCCTCATATGACTATTGTTTTGGCGCTCTTTGCCCCAGTTAGCCTTGCGCCATAAACATCCAACCATCATCATCATCATCATCAAATTTAGGAGCAGTGAAAGGCAGTAAAATGATATCAAATTAGAAAAGGCACCAGTTTTGACTCTAACGTGGTGGCGGTTTGCGTAGTGTTATTTTTTTGCAACTGACCCACTGGTTTTGAGAGTATAAAAATTGAGTATGTTGATTTTCATATTTTAAGTAAATGAACAATCAACAAAAATATTTTGTTTGTTTTACGTACAGAAGTATTATATTTTTATTGCCGATCAAAGACGCTGCGTGCGAGAGAGCTAGAAATGGCATTTGAAACCCGAAATGTCTCCCTCGGTGCTCGTTTGGCTCGAATGTCATTTGAGCCGAATGGCATTTCAAAACCTAGTGTAGCAGCACAACTTGGCATTTGAGTCAAATGACATTCGGACGCTAGTGGTGTAGCAGGGGTATTACCAGAGTCCTTCAAAGCTTCTCTGGTCATGAAACTCCCGGCCAAGTTTTGTATGGGGACAAAGGCTACCGCGAGGGGCGCCACCGCAGATCGGAGGGCATCGGGTGGCCGCCGCTGCTCTGTAGCCAAACCGGCAGGCACGAACGCAGTAGCAGCATGCCCGTTGACACCAAATTTTTTCGCCACTCACAAAATGACAAGTCCATTCGAGCGGCACACGACACGTAAAGCGAAAGCGCACTGCTGATAAGGCGGCGAGCGTCTGTTTTATCTTACTCCGTGGTCCGTTCCCTGCCAAACGCGCTCTAACCACGCCCTCGGCTGCCCTCCAATCAACACCAGCGCCGCAGTGCGGCCTCCCTGACAACGTACGAAGCTTTCCCATAGCGTGACGACGAAGTTTCATGACCAGAAAAGCATTGAAGGACTCTGGTATTACACACAATTGTTTCCCACAAGGTTTGCATGTGTTGGGCTTCTTTGGGCTGCTTCAGTGTCGTAAAAGAAGTCAACCCTATGAAGCACACCGCGCCGTGGAGCTTGAAAATTTGTATGTCTTGCAGCAGCCAATTTTTAGGGCTCTGTTGTACGTGAATTTTGAATTTTTGAAAGCTTTGAACACTTGAAATAGTAAAACAGCTCCACAATTTGGATCAAATTCTGGGTGAAAGTGGTTCAGAGATGAATACTAAAAAAGAAGGGACTATTGATGGTTTTATATATTTTCAAATCAACATCTATGGATACCACTTGTGTTTATGCCAATCTATTGGGCAGCCCTTCGGTGTGATCCTGCTGTATGATCGCATTCAAGCTGTTCAAGCTTTGTTCTGTCCATGAGGATCGTTGACAGAAAACTATTATCGGCAAAGTGTCTTGAGAGGGGGGGAAATGCTAGGCCAAGAAGTGTGAGGGGGCAAGGAGCCCACCAACACGTGTGGGGAGTGTGCGCCTCAAGAAAAAAAACGTGGTTAGGGAGGTCCCTGCAATTGAGCCCGGCACCTTTAAGCCATGAAACTGCCAACCTAACCAATTGGCCACACCGAAGGCCTGACGGGTAAGGGGTTAGCAGCGGCGGGAATCGATAACATGTGCAGCCAATTGGAAAGAAAAAAAGGTTCCTGTGGTCGGAATCGAACCTGGGTCCCTCGCGTTATGAAAATTGCGTCTATCCAATTTTGCTATCGTCACATTCGGGGTGCGCAATATTGTCTTCGGATTCATAGTGCGGGCATTGGCTTGCGAATTCGGTTGACTTGAAGTGGACTTTGGCTTCTAAATTTGGCAGTCTGGATTTTGGAGTTTAAAAGGGTGGATTGGGGACTTCGATTTCACTCAGTTGGCATGTGGAAAGTTCCGCTTTTTAACTAGCTCTACTGTTTCCTCAGTCTTCACATCTCGATTGCAAAGGTGACCGAATTTTTGTTTGTAGCAATAGAAGAAACACGTCCTGTCCTGCTTTTGTAGTCTATTACTTGCTGCATGTGTTGTTTTGTAGTAACGCTTGTAATAGTGCACAAAAGAAGAGAAAAAAGGGCTTGGGCCATCAGTGCATCAGTGAATTGGAAACCTCTACTTAAGAGAAAATGCAAGTACAAAATGGGCCAGGTGAACATGTGGCATTTTTCCTTCTCCCCCTCTTTTCAGTGCACTTCTGAAACTTGGCTGTATGGCTTCAAATTTCAGCCACACTGCTTCTTCACTTCAGTATGTGCACGAAAAATATATCAGGTGGTTGTGGGTATTCAATGCAATTTATTCAGAGTGAACTAACCCTCTCCCCTCTCCCCCCTCCTCAATGTTTCCAACAGGAGGTGTGCAGAAAATGCCTTTGGCATTCTTGTCACCCGCTGGCGAATCCTCGAGCGGAAAATTGGGGAACGACCAGAAAATGCCGAGGCGATGGTGAAAGCCCTCTGCGTGCTGCACAACATTTTGATGATCAGGCAGCATGCTGATCATGAGGACGGCTACTTCAGTGCTGGCTAGGTGGACCCAGTGAGTGGGATCTGTGAAAGGCGGAACGCCTTGTGGCGGCAAAACCTTGTCCAGCCGCCTTTGCAGCTGGCACGTACACAAGCCAGGAACTTTGCACAAATGGCACGGTATGTGGGGGACTTGTTCGCAAAGTATTTCTGCAGTGCCGCAGGCAGTGTGGCCTGGCAGCGAAATGTCCTGCATGCCTGAGAGAAAATCCGCTACTACTAGGAGTGTTTTAGTTTCTTTTTTTTCATTTGGTGTGCATTACTTTTCTCAGCAATGGTATGTATTCTCAGCAATTTGTGTTAGTAATCTTTGGAAGATGATGATGTGTATGCTTTGTATTTATTTCTTTTCTCGACAATTGTATATAATGCTTAGGCATTTGTGTGAGCAAGTTTTGCAAGATGATGATGATTTTTTTAAATTTATTACTATTCTCAGCAATAGCATGCACGCTCAGCAATTAGTGTTAGCAAGCTTTGCAAGATGATGATGTTAAAGGGGTCATGAAGAAGAAATCTACTTGCTTAATTTTGCCTGGTTGAACAATCTTTAAATAACTTGAATTCCAATTGTAATCACAATTCATTACATCGGGAATTAAGGGGAGGTCCTTCAAATGCTCATTTTTAGGTGCACGTCAAGAAACCATGCGATACCCTCAGTCGGCAGTGCAACTAGAAGTGACGTCACGTTACGAACATTACGCAGTTAAGGGCTCATGAACAGAAAATGCATTTACCCGCCGCGGTGGCTCAGTGGCTAAGGCGTTGCGCTGCTGAGCACGAGGTCGTGGGTTCGATTCCCGGCCGCGGCGGCCGCTTTTCTGATGGAGGCGAAAAGCAAAAACGCCCGTGTGTACGAGATTTCGGCGCACGATAAAGATCCCCAGGTGGTCAAAATTAACCCGGAGCCCTCCACTACGGCGCGCCTCATCGCCTGCGTTGTGTCGGCGCGTTAAACCCCCCAATCAATCAAACAAGAAAATGCATTTGTCTTTGCCTAATTTTGTCTGCTTGAACGATCTTTTAGGAACGTAAATCCCAAATATTTTCACAATTTCTTGCCTGTGTAATTTAGGAGAGGCCTTTGAAATTCTCATTTTTAGGCACATCGCAAGGTGCCATGCGCGTATCATAGGTTGCCAGCGCAACTATTGGTGATGCCACGTTAAGAACATCCGAGAGTTAAACGCTTTTGCGTATATTGTTCTGTACAGCTGCAAACTCAATATAAAAAATAATAAATCCTTATTCTTTGCCATAAACAGCTTTCTATCAACGTGACCGGTATCGCGACCGCTTTCAGTTGCCTGGCAACCATTGTAGCAGAACTGAGACCTCCTGTTTGTATGATTTGTAGCTACTTTCTCTGCTGAAGTTCACGTTATTTTGCTGAATTCTCTTCGGAATTTTACCATTTTTGTATCAAAGGGCATAAATCCACTCAAGCTAAAACAAAAAACAGAATGCGCTCAGTGTGATTTGAACTTCCGGCCACCTGCCCAGCCCACTGTTATGGCCAGCCTGCATTGAAGTCGGACACTTTACCCACTACGCAACACTATTTGTAACCCAGCACTCTGGTGTGTTATCATAAATTGTAATGGGCCCAGAGCTTTAACCGTCTACTCACTGTTGAACGGTTCTGCAGTAAGCCAAAAAAGCATATCCAATCAATGAAACAACTTTAACAACATTGTTTACTGGAGGAAGCAGGAAAGCAATTGAACTGCGTGATGGTGGGGCTGAAATGTGGACTCAGCAACTCGGTGTTCTATCACTGCTTCTCGCTGGTGATGATTTTTGTGCTTGAGCAAATGATGGGTTCGTTTTTGTGAGTTCAGACTACTCCAATTTCCTTCGATAAATGTGTTCATGTAGTTAAATCTCATTTTAAGCTTTCGGTCATTCATCTTATCAGGTCAGAAGTTTCACATTCGCGCAACTCTCATTACACGGTACGCGAGACAGATGTAGGCAAGTTTGTTCAAGAATGCCAACAAGCAGAATGACAGTTTAGACTTGTCCGAAACAGCGTACAATCAGCCTTTGTGGTTATGTGCCGGCAACATGTCGCCACAAGTGAACCTGCAGAATATCTGGACTTATAAAAGTGACGGAATTCGATCATGGCAGCTGATGCAGCATAGTTGAATCGGGGGAGCAATGGTTCAGAAGGCTGCGTGCAAAGATGCGGTAGCGGTCAGCAGGACACCCGGAGAGCCAGCCAGGCTGCAGTGCCAGCCATTTCTACTACCTAATTGCTGACCGCCCATTGAATTGCCAGCTTCAGCTGTGTGACGCGGTGTTTCCCGTGCCAATCTACCAGCGCCCGCTGACAACCAGGACTGTTTCAGCGCCTCAGCATCGAGTGCGGGAGCCGTTTAATCTATCACGAGCAGGTTTCCAGACTGAACTGTGAACTGTTATTTTTTTCACCTTCACAGAACGTGTCGTTACAGTCGAGTTCAGTATTGCATTGTGCTTGTCACTGTATCGACAATCTTGTTAACTCGCCCGTTTCAATAAACGTTCATCTCTGTCTTCGTAGTACTTCTCAAGCGCCTGTCTCATTTCTGCAACATGAGTTGCGATTACTAGCCACGAATTACTAGCATGCTTTATTGGTTGCCATAGTTCTTTCTCCTCGGATTGGTGGTGCAACCACTTCAGTTGTCTGGCAACCATTGTTGTAAAACTCAGACCTGCTGGCTGTTTGTACAGAGTTTTCATGCTGAAGTTCACGATCGTTGCAAATTCTCTTCAGAATCTTACTTTTGTACCAATGACACTAAGCCACACAAACAAAAGAAAGGAAGAACGAAAGGCCCTGCATGCGATTTCAACTTGCCGCTGCCAAGCTGTCTTGCTTGGGAAGCAGTTACCTTAGCCACTCGACCACAGACGCACATTTTTTTGTCTTTATCGCATGAAATTCAAACATCACTCTCAAAACATGCATCTTCACATCTAAAGATGAAAATTGGCCATATTTGCAACACATACATACATAAAAAGTGAAATGCTCTTTCTGCATACAAAATTATGTGGAATGCGGGAAAATATGTACAGTGAATATAAAATGTGTGTACAATGTAAAATACTGGCTTATAGGTACATGACCAAGTATTTTAAACTCCACTGAAAGAACAGAAAAAACCACAAATGGTTTCTTTTTTACCTCTATCTGACCCTTGGCAAACACCAGCGAAAGCGTTACTGCACTTTTTACCTGTTTTACCTGATATCGTACAACGAAACGGGTATTCGCAGTTTGTACATTAATGGCTCACAGCTCTGAATACCCCCACAGCATAATTTTTCTGAACATTCCTTCTCGGCCTCTTCAACATAAAAGGAAGCAGTGGTAATTCTTTGCTTAGTGCGAAATTTATGTTAGTAAGCATTGCACAAAGATGAAATTAGTATGTCAGCAAGCACTGGCGATTGTGTAATAAAAGGTTTGGTTTGGGCATTAAAAAAAACCTGCCACAGGGACTAGGGTGTCGTGCAGCTGAGCCCAAGGGCATGGGTTTGATGCTGGTAGCAGTGGCTTCTTTCCAGATGGAGGCTAAAGCTGAAAGGAAAGATGGAGGCTAAAGCGGGTGAGCCTGGTTGGCACCCGCCCTTTTGCGTAGAGGCGAACGACATCGCGCAGGTGCATGTCGCAGCATCCCTGAAGGTGCTCGGGCACTTTGTTCATCGGTCCATCTAGAGAGAGCAGGAAGTGATGCCTCGACGTGAGCCTTTCGCCTAGCTGCTCATTGATTTGCTGAATTATAAAGTCCTCTTCAGACTCCCCCCATTGTTCTCTTTGTCCTGCGTGCTCTGCGGAAAGGTGTCGCGGGGGAGTTAGCGTTCTTGGAAAGAGTGGAAGAAATCTCGTTAGGCGAAGGCAGGGAGTTGCAGGGAGAAGCGTTGGAAGAGGGGAAGGAAGCTGGGGCAGAAGAGGTAAAGTGGGCAGCTGAAGGACGGCGAAATGTTGGAGACGGGAAGCTGCTAGGGGGCGATGGGCAACTGTTGTCTCTGTGTTCCTGTACCATTGGCAGCAGCAGCCCGTCCACCGTGACACGGTCTTCATCCTCCTCCGCTATTATGTGGAACTGCAGCACCTCGTGCACAGAGTTGGAGCAGCCAGCCACATCGGGGTCCATATTGTGGTGGTCCTCAGAAAGGGCCGGAGATTTCATATGGTACAGGCCGACTGGGCTGAAAATTGTGACCTTCGGAAAAGTTTCTAGAGTGTGAATAAAAAATCCCGAATGTGAGGGCTGAAACCTGCAACTCTGCAAACGATTGTCCAAAATTGGCCATTCTGAAACAAATGTTGCGAAAAGAGCAGTCATTAAGCAAAGTGGAGGTGACATTGCAGCCAGCCAAGCAAATGCTACAAGCGAGCCTAGCTGGCCAGGGCCTCAGTGGAAATGCATGAAGCACATGACCACACGGGTGTTTGACTGGGGCTGAAGCAGGCCAGCGGTGATGCCACCAGTGCATGCCTCTTGGCGTATGACTTAGGCAGTCCCAGCTACAAATCTGTTTTAAGTGCACAGAATTGGTCCACTGGGCACTTTACACAGCTACCCTTTCCGCTTGGCCACAGAATGTATAATGGCAATTGTTTCGGACATTCTACACATAAAATGTTGTATTTTTCACGCACGTGTAAATAAATGCTATGAACTGTTATTTTCTCTACAAGTCTGTTGGTACACTTTTATCCATACTAAGATGCAACGAAATCTTGTTGCTCTACCTGCTTTGAAATCGTAGTGTTCTCTCAAAAAGGCAATAACGTTTACAAAAGTGTAAATAAGGGTCACAAACTTGCTCTAGCAGCTCCGTGTGTTGTTTTGAAATCCCATGCTTCGCCACTGCCTTTCTTGCTGTCTAGCGTGGTGTAATGTGAATGGCCTCACTACGACTACAATATATTGGCAAGTTTCTGGCTGCCTAGTTACACCTCTAATGTCCATAAAGGTAAGCACATTTCGTATGTGCTGTACCCACACTTTGTTCCAGCCCCGAAATAAAACCAAAATAAAAGTTTCTCATACTTCCGTGGTTCGATGGCGTCCTTTAGGAAAAGCAGCTCATTAAAATGGGCCCACGACGATGAAAGCTCCTCCGGCTCGTCTTCAGCGGCTGCACCGCTCACTTTCTTCGCTTCTTTCAGCTTGCGGGTGAACGTATCCTGCAGGCTCCTCCACCGCTCGCCCACTTCTTTAATGTCGACTGCGTAAATATTCACACTGTTACAGCACTTATGTCACTTACTGCAAAGGGTTATTTTGAAAGAATATTTGTCAACAGCAGCTAGATATGTCAGTTGTTCAAGCATGCAAAGGTTTTTTTGTAGCGGTAGAATTAAGAGCACCAATTAATTAGGCGCGCCATAATGAAGCGCTCTGGATTATTAATTTTGACTACTTTAGCACCGTTCACGTGCGGCCAAACACACGGGCGTGGGCTTATATCCGGACAAGAACACAGACTATTTACAAGGGTTCATTTCCAACTGAAAAATGTTCACGTGTTCGAGAGTAAGCTAGGGTGACAACACAGCCTATTGTTTAGAGGTTTATTTTCAGTCGTTAGGGCCGTTTTGTCAATCCTCATTGGATATTTTCTGTGGAATGTAATGCTTACTGAGAGCATTGAGCAACTTTTCAACCGGGACAGCTGACCCCCCTGCCGTTGGCCCAGTTATGGCAGTACAAAGGAATCAACAGAGATGCCACATGCTTTGAACATACGAGCTGAATTAGGTGTTCGAAATGTGCAGCACAAAACAATGCACAGTATAAAAAACTTGAAGCAGACATGCATGAATTTTGTAATTTTAGGGTTCAGGGATTCGACTCTTAAGATAAAGTACGCATTGCAGTGCCATTTTCATCCGTGGGTAAAAAAAGAGAACTGGCCTAACAAGATCTATATAAAAATCAGCTGCAGTTCAGTATGAAATACCAGGTCACTGCACCCGTGTCATAAAAATACAATCTCAGTCACTTACAATGTCCCTTTGGGCCATGAGCAGGTCGAACCGGCGGTTCGACCGAGACCTGCCTAGAATTCGGCGGTACTCAGTCTGCCGCACTGCGGCACGCTCGCCGGTCTCAACTCGAGCTCGGATCGGATTCCGCAGCGGCTCTGTCGTGGCTTTGGCAAGCAGCAGCCGCGGAATCCGCGACGCCGCTGGCTTGGGGGTCTGCGGGTTGGCTGCAGCGTCGAGCAGGACGGAGCGTTTGGCCACACAGTCCACAATAGACTTCATCTTTGCGAACTGCGCGCCATGCAGCTTGGTGAACTGTGGAATTTCTTTCACCCCCGACTTCGTTGCAATAGATGGCGTCTTGGAGGGACCTGGCTCTGAAGATTTCTGTGGCCTTCGAGTCTCCTCTTCGGGGGGTGCCGATGGAGGCACGGCCGGAGGACAAGGTTCATCGGGCGGCACCATGGCAAAGCGCACGGAATCTGCTGAGGCTGAAAAAAAGCGAGAGAAGGGTTGATTTCTGCTGATAAAGAACATGTAACTGAGGCGTATCATCACAGATCATGAAAGTTATCCAACTTGGCAGCCACACCCTTCAGTGTGGAGCGGTCGTAGGAAGAAGAGCACTTGTCCCATCGTTCTTCCTTTGTGTCGTTGCGAAGTCGCGCTCTCTTTTTCAAGCACTACATCTTCACCTTTCAATGCCCTATGTGTTTAGGGTGTACTGCATCGTCGTGCCTTTGCTTGGACCTGCCACCAATACCAATGTGCTATCAGTGTCACACACATACAACAGAGTGTTCATAAAACGCCTGCTCAGAAAAAAGGCACCGTGTTTGAATGCCATGCCAGTGAATATTGCCGCGAACCATACATTGGGTTTGTTTATTTGTGTTTTGCTTTTACCGCCGGCTGCGCCGGTCTGTGTTATCTCTGCGCCAAGGGAAGCGCGTGTTCCATTCTTTCTTTCTGTGCCGCATGTGTTATCTGTTGTGATATGGAGAGCATTCCGATCTAACGCGAACAGCCCAGAATAATCTTCTTGGATCTACTATGTTCTCGATGCGAATCGACGTTTCGAGAACCACGCGCGCCAAAAGATAAAAAGCCTGCAGTGCGGACGCCGGGGCATTCGATTCTGCGACGCTCGCCGACGCACGTACAGTCGTGAGCTGAAGTAAACGGACCACGGGAGCGGTGGCCAAAACTAATCGCTGCGCCGTCTGGTTGCGCGGCGCCTGCTGTCGAGACCGCGCACAGCGCAAGCGCGGCCTCTCAGTACAGCACGCATGCCGGCATCGGTCGCTTTTTCGCGATGGCATCGCGCTCCGATAAATTGGCGCCAGGGGAACATCGCCGATTTTTTGCTGTCTGCAGATCAACCCGCCTTCTCTGGAAACGGCATGCTCTCGCAATCGGCGGCAGCAGTTCGGACAACGCTGCTCCGCTGATAAAGTTGGCGCACCACTGATTATCTCGTGCTAGTAGATTCTTTCACCGACTCATCCCCATCAACAAATGAAGTAAAAAAAATCACAGTGTATTTGAAGAAAGGAAGACAAAACACCATCTTTTCCCGTCTTTCAGCATAGTTGCGAGATTTTAGCGCTCTGAGAATATAAGCGAACTTGAAAAGTTATTCCTGCCAATCTTTACACACTAAGGTTTCAACAAATACTGTAGTGTTTACGTATGTGCTGCATTCATTTATGAAACTTCGTTGCCTTACGCAGCATATGTGCCATTTCACAATCGCTCGGGAAAATCAAGTATCGTAATTTTAAGTTTAAGGCAGCCATCCATACATTTAGTGTTCGAAAACTCTATTGCGATATGCGATACCATTGAACGGGGTTTTGGATACACAGTGACTACCGAAACGCAGCCAAACCACATTCTTGATTTCGATTTATTTTCACATGAAAACAATATGTTCGTACGCACTTTTAGTAACAGGATTTGAAATCGATGCATGTGATACAAATGGAGATGACTACCTCATGGTCGGGGACATGCGGTAAACAGACGACGTTATAATTCAAAAAAGCCCAATTTATTTACACATTTATTTGCAAAACAGAGCACAGAACAGCCGTACTCAGATGAGGGTTCGCAGAAAAAAAGAGATGCGTGAGGGCACCTCGGAGGGTCCATGGGTGCCCCCGCGGCACTGTCAAACTTTGTTTTTTCTAACCTTGTCGCCAACTCGAAAAGTGTATTTGCCGCATGGCATGTTCGAACAAAAAAAAGTCAAAGCTGGCTTTTTTACACAACGTTTTATTTATGCGAGAAAAAACACACACAAAAGGCTGGCATAGAAATATGTAATGAACGACTTTGGTTGCAAGGGTTCATTGTCGGACAACACGACACGCATCAAAATGTTCCGTCGTGGTGTACCGCATCACTGTTTCAAGTCCAAAAGGGGTCTTGGCACGCTAACGGCCTAGTACTACTGGCATAAAAAAATCAGAGATAGTACAAATATCCCGTCCTGTGGGCTCCACTATCTTCTTCAAAACACTGAACACTTTAGCTTCATTACAAAAGTCCCGCCTCCCAAAGGCACGTCAAAACAGAGAGGGAGGAGGACCTATCGATTAAACCATACCACACCGCTGATCGGCCACGACAATCAATCTTTGCTGTGCACACGAATAGCCACGTGACGCAACTCTCTCACTCTCATGCGGAAACCCCAAGGTGTTTATAGAAAACAAGCTAACGAACAAACAGCAAAACAACAGAACTCCACTCAGAAACTCGCAGCGTTGAAATATCAAACCTCGTGTTCTCAGTGTAAAGCAGAGCGAAGCAATGCACGCCGAAAATGATGTTTAGCGCAGATTTCCTTTTTTGATAGCCCATTCCGGTATTCCAAGAAGTCGCGTCGTGCACGAATTATAAACGATCCATCACGTACTCACTCGTCAACATATATCTGCCGTCGTGGCGACAGCCTTACACCCCCGAGAAACCGAAACACGGCTGCGTAGTTTTAACATCAGCCCCAAAGACCCACCCTCACGGTCTCCCCATTCAAACATCCTGACCTCTCGACTGACCTCACAGTTCTCGTCTCTCTTCTGGTGGCTTCTATCAAACATGACCCATATAACACCCTCAAAGACAGTGGAAACAATTTTACCTATCGGCCAGCACCCCTCCGCCTGTTTCTTTCATGTAGCGTGCATGCCAGAGTGGGACATCCCAACTTTCCTACACACGATGAAAAGCGAAACGCTTCCCCATACGCGCGCTGCGCACCGCTCCGCACCGCCCATCAGCCCAGCCGGCATTGAATCGAGGAAATAAAAAAGACCAAACAAGGTAAACGGCACTAATAAATGAGATTCTGGCGGTTTTCAGGATTTAAGTGAAGCACTCGAACATAACAGCAGGTTCGTGCAACATTGCATTTGTCTATGCAAAAATGAAAAATGTAAAGGTAATGATTTCCTTACAGTATAAAAAATAAAAGCACTGCAGATAACTTCCGCATGAAAACAAAAAGTAATAGGCGTAGCTTGCATTTTAATTAAATGTTCATCAATAGGTTGACACAACACTAGTGGCCGGAGTGGTTGCCGTCAATGGCAATTACTTCGCGAATACGATCTGGCATTGATCCGTAAAGGGGGGCCACCACATCTGCGCGTCTTCGAAGGCGCTCCCACTCCTCCTTTACGGCATCCCACAAAGCGTCCGCCGTAGTGTGGACAACGTTTGCACGGGCTAGTTGGGATTTCATCACACCCCAAACATTTTCTATGGGGTTCAAGTCAGCGGCGTTGGGCGGCCACTCCAGCTGGGGCACTTGTCTGTCATCCAAAAGCTGGATGACACAGCGCGCCTTGTGGATGGGGCTGCGGTCGTGCTGCAGCAGGAAGCACCCGTCCTTGAATGGTCCGTCGTATACGTACGGCAGAAGCACGTCGTCGACGATGCCGCAGTAGTAGGACGCATTGAAACGCCCGCTAATGCGGACCAGGGGACCAAGTCCGTCTTTGCTGATGGCTCCCCAGACGCTCACTGCACAGCGACCACTGGAGAGCACCTTTTGGGTGTATCCCGGCTTGTATCTGCATAGAAATAAATGCAATGCGTCAATAGGTGCAAAAAATACTAATTCGGTGGTGCCAGTTAATTATAGCTCCAGAGTCATTACCCTTTAAATGCGACTTCTAGAGCAACAAAAAGCGTGCAATTGTGTGACTTACAACAATATGTTCCAACCCAAACAACCAATCATAGTGCTGCTCACAAGAAGTCCCCATAAAGAACTGCTGCTAATTATTGAAAGAAACGGCTATAGTAAAGATAAGTCACTCAATACGATGGGCAGGTAACAAGGACAATTGTAGCTTTATCTGGCGAGTTGTAACAGTTTTCAACCCAGCATGATATTTTATAAACAATTAATATTGGAGTGAATTGCAGCTGTGTTCTTACCTCGACTTAGGAGGGCGCCAGACGGGCCGCTTCTGCTCCGTTCGCGTAGAAAATGTGGATTCGTCGGTGAAAATAACTTCTTTCCATTCTTCGACTGTCCAATTTTCCACGCTTCTGGCGAACTCCAGTCTCTGCTGCCGCTGAGACTCCGTGAGGAACGGCTTTTGTGCTGCCACGCAGCTTTTTAGGCCAGCCTCCCGGAGTCTCCTTCTAACTGTGGTGCACGAAACGTTAAGGTCTAGTTCAGCCCTCAGTTCCGGCGCACTCATAAATGGTTTTCAACGGAAGAAGCAACAATTAACATATGTTCCTCTTCTCCCGTAGCCCTTGGCCGTCCACTACGATGCGCATCCTCCACTCGTCCGTCTTCATCACGGAAAGCCTGGATAATCCGGCTCACTGAAGTTCTCGACCTCCTGGTGCGTCGGCAGATTTCCCGTTGCGGAACACCTTCTGTAGCAAGCTTTATAATGTGAAGCCTGTCTTCGTGCGGCACTCGTGGTGGCATCTTCGCAGAAGACGCAGCAAGAGCAAAGCAGTCCCCTTAAATGCATGTTTCTGTCCAATCACACGACAGAAACCATATCACTGGGTTGCAGCGAGCGTTATGTCACTTGAGAAATCCCAGCCATGAAAATTAAAAAAACAAATTACCTATTACCTATTGCGTCACTTGTCGTGCGATAATGCCCAAAAAGGCAGACGAATTCGCACCCTGCATGCGCTTGACTATCGGCATTGTGCTGGGGCATGATAAGATGCATCATACTTCAAACAAAAAACAGCGCTCAAGACGGGACAGAAAGAAGGAGGCTACACACACAGCGCTGTGTGTGTAGCCTCCTTCTTTCTGTCCCGTCTTGAGCGCTGTTTTTTGTTTGAAGTATGAACCAACAGGCCCAAATACTTCCTTTGCATAAGATGCATGTCTGCGAAACATTGATCACAAAGGCAGGACAGACAATCTCTAAAGCACCTCTTTAAAGCAAAATAATTGACGTCTAGCTTTAAGAAAACAAAATCTGTTAGTGGTACCTCACCTGGAATATCGCGTGTCGCCGTCGTCTGTCACCCAAAACACGCATTGCTACCAAGTCAACTTTAAAGGGGCCCCATGACCTGCCTATGCGGGCGAATATATCTAAGAAACAAATGCACTTTATTTGAACTTAAAGACCACTGTGCGGAGTTCCACGCAGTCAGTTCACACTGGACTTATAAACGTTCAGAAATATCGGCAGCTGTCAATACATCATTCCAGTGAACAGTTCTAGGTCATAAATGGCATACTTAAAAAAACCATTCCACGTCAAGTTATACGAAAGTTGTCTGCTTCCAGGACTCCTCAATCACCGAGATCTTAGTCGGCCTCGTAGATAATTAGTAGTCGCAGTTTTAATACGATAACGGGAAGATACAACTTCCAAATCAGTTCGAACAGCCTCAGCAGGTTCAGCAAAACAACCGCGAAAATTGGCTTAGAGACTCCTCATTTCTGTCTGCTAAGATAATAATGTATTAATTCCAAATTTCATCAATCTAATTCACACTAAAGTATGTTTACCCTACGCCAACTACAACTGTTCGCGTTTAGTTTTTCGAGGTGATTTGCTTATTACCTTCATAACAAATAGAAAAAATATGAAGTCGTTATTGTATATCCTACGTCTTAGTCCAACATGTTTACTAAAATTTAAAAAAATCAACGTGGGACGTCATCTTCGTTTGAAGCGTTCGTGTTATTGAAGAATTACTAAGGCGGCATTTATTTCATGTGGTTTTAGAATTTT
Organism: Haemaphysalis longicornis; assembly: GCA_013339765.2. Classification (NCBI taxonomy): domain Eukaryota; kingdom Metazoa; phylum Arthropoda; class Arachnida; order Ixodida; family Ixodidae; genus Haemaphysalis; species Haemaphysalis longicornis. The sequence continues at coordinate 100,055,552 of CM023448.1, read as the reverse complement.
GAAGTAGTATTTGAGCCCTTCAAAAACAACATAGGCTGCGTTTTATCTGACCAATCATTCGTGTTAAATTCGTGTTAACACTCTTGTGTTAAATTTGTGGGAAATATACGAACTCTCCCAAGCATGGGCGCACGCACATACACCGACAATTTGGTCACGAATAAGCTGCTATGCGTGTCCCGGTGGGTATCTTTCGCGAAAATCGCAGCGTTATAGCAAGGTGTGATGTGCACGATTGCGGGGTTTGGTGACGGGTGTGATTAGGTGTGGAAGCTGAATTGCTTGGAATTCATTGTAATGTAATGGGAAGCCTCTTTCATTAGGAGACAAGTTTTCAATGCAGCCGGGGCAAATATAGCAAAACAAGCAAAATATGCCGCACACCACCGTGAGTTACAAGAAAGGCCCCACTCTGGTTGGCCGCTTTGTTCGGATGTATTTACTGCAATGCTTTTCCCGCTGGTATACATAAGAAGAAAACACTCTGTTCGAACTTCCTAAGCCCGTATATTTTATCCGGGATGCAACAAGTAAGAAAAAAGAAAGATAAACAGCCTATGAGCCCGACGCAGCCACAGCACGCTGAAAGTGACAGCGTAGAACCGTTGCGGCATATCAGATGATTACCATAGATAGGGCGGTGCTGGGCAGCGTTCGCCTAACTACGCGGCGTGATTCCCCTGGCGCTGATTTATCGAAGCGACAAGCAGTCTCGAAGGAGCAGGGGATAGTGGCATGCGTGCTGTACTGATAGGCCGCGCTTGCGCTGTGCGCGGTCTCGACAGCAGGCGCCGCGCAACCAGACGGCGCAGCGATTAGTTTTGGCCACCGCTCCCGTGGTCCGTTTACTTCAGCTCACGACTGTACGTCACTTTGTTTACCACTGCTTCGCCGCCTCTGTATTCTTTTCAGTTGTTAGGGGAGCACAAGTTCGCTCCAATAAACTTGTTTCTTTTCCAAACAACTGCTTCGTCCTTGGCTACGTGACAATATGAAATGTGTCGTACAGGCGACAAAATCTGTCAAAGAACACACTGACCAGCTGCAAATTTTCCTACAAAACTGAAACAGTGAGTGAGTGATGCAAGAATGACAGTTCAGGTGCAAATTGTATTTACCATGGGGGTACTAAATGCAGTCAACGAGATCACCAATTGCTCGGAACATTAAAAAAATTGTCTTAGTGAGACAGTCATTGGCAAAGGGTTTAGCCACATAACACATGCCATAAACTGTACGCTACCACTTCCAAGAGTTCAGCGAAAGAAGGAAGTCAACAACCAGAAGCCTTTTGATAAACCAAGTAAAAAATTAGCGACTCTTTGCCCTCAAGCTCCTTTGGAGCAGTTTGGTTAGTTTCAATTGCATTCCTTCCTTCCCTGTTCTCTTTTTTGTCTTGAATTCCGCGTTGTTATTCCTACGATGGGAAGTTACATGCAGTACAAAATGCAACAAGTTCTGCTCCCTTTATCAGCACAAGATGGTGGGGAGTACTCTCCCCCCCATCTATAAAATTGCGGGCACAAGGGTTACCCCGAAGTGCTCAAGACGAACGAGATCTCGGCCCAGAGAGCCATGTGGTTTCTCTCCTTCAGGAGATATTCGAGAGGAGTCGGGGAGTCATTTACTCACTCTCCCACGTGCCTCCCCGAGGAGCAAGTTCGAGCACGCAAGCCGATCAAAGACCTCGAAAACCTTCCTCCTAGCTAAGGCCACCAGCTCTGCTGTCTCTCAGCTTGCACCATTAGCAAGCCTAGTAAATTTTGGGGGGCCTGTACTGGCGGGATTCTTCGACATTTATGTGGCAGCGCTACAGTTGGATCCCGGTAACCCACCACCGTAGCGTTTGCATACGCCATGCCGCTATGTTAAAACTCTACTAAGTCTGCACACTTCACCACCTTGTGCCAGCAAGCACTAGGCCTACTGCGCTTCTCAACACTTGCGCTCTCTCCACCAAAGCAGGGTAAACATCGGTTAACAGATTAGTACTCGATGTTTGTGCGAGTGAAGAAATATAATCAATGAATGGACAGAACTGAAATGCATGGCCGTAAATGCAGGGTTCCAAAATTTGGTTGACCGTGCACACAAGGTACTGCTCGGCGTGGCTTCGAGCAATTCTAGCAGATTACTTTATACACTGTCTACTAGTTTAGCTCCTTTACCCGCCCCAGTGGTTGCGGGGGCGGTACAGGGCAGCGTTAGAAGGTGATGGGGGTGCGATGGCACGCACCTCAGGCTTGTATTACACGTCAATGGTGCAGAAAATAAAAAAAAACACGTGCTCGACGATTTAAATGAAGAAAACCTTTTCGACTTGTGTCGACTTTTACTTTCATGAATGTCCTTGTGGTACGGAAGCATAGAGCGTACTTGACAAGCGTACTCAAGCACGTTCCACACTACACGAAATGTGCACCGAATGTAACAGTGATTACCACACTGTGTGAACGAAAACGCACCTTTGCCGTTGGGCAAGCCGATCGCAACGGCCTGCTGTATGATCTTCACTTCTTTGGCCTTCTTCACGTTCCGTTTGCAGGTGTAGCCCAGCTCGCGCGCCAGGGCGAGTAGCTGGGCGTGTTTTTGCGCCTCCTGCAGTTGGTCGAGGTCCATTCTTCGTCCAAAGCACCGCTTCCCAGCTTGAGCAGCACGTGCATGCGACCAGTACACCCTCTGATGTGCCAAGCGCTGTTCAAGCAGGGGGATGCAACTCCGCTGTTTTTCTGTCCCGTGACTGCAGCGATCCTAACGTTTGGGGACTGTACTACATACGAGTATAAATGAACGTTGCTGTTGCATTTTATATTCACTACTAGGTTACTTATTAATTACAGAGTTTTTAATATGCAAGTGAACTTAAAAGTTGCAGTTCGAGATTGCGAAAATACGAGCGCCACCAGGAGTGGGAAACGGGAACTGCGCCTTTCTACTTCGCACCGCTGAAAAGGGGCGTTTCTTGTCGCGCCCACAGATATGCTACGATCCACGGTGTTGCGAGGGCCGTTTTTTTTTTCACCGTAAAGTTCGTTTCATCGAAACAGACGCGTGAATGGATTCCCGCCGTCATCACAGATCGAGCTGTACTGAGTGGTGTCGAAATTCTTCACGCCAGGCCGCATAAAATTCTCTTGGATCCCGGCGGACGAAAGGTACGATCTGCATGCTGCTCGTTTTGCTTTTCTACGCTTGCACGAGATAGCAGGATGCGGTTGCAGCAGTAGCTTTATAACTTAAGTGAGCATACACGTGCAGTATTTATTTATTACATTCTGATTGTCTTCTTTGACTCTTGAATTAGGCATGAAATGCGCGGCAGAGCATTTGGCAATTTATCCAATGTCTACATTAGCTACACACGTTTGTTTATACGTGCGTTACTGATTTAACGTGTTTCGTTCGTGTGTTTTGCATTTTAGCGCAAGTGAATGCACGGTATGCAGCAAAATGTATATGAGGCAACATATACAAAAACTCATGGAACAGTGTGAGCCTATCTGCACTTTTTTATTAGCTTTTGATTGCCTGCGTTTAGTTTGTTTTCGTAGCATGCGTTGCTGTTATTATATTAATAATATTATTCTGAATATTGTAATTATTATCAGTATTATTGTTATCATTATTATTATCAGCTATTTATGTCTATAGCTGCAGGAAGGCACCTCAATACAATTATGGCTCAAAGAGTGGGTCCGTAGGGTTATATCGCGTTGTTAGCACTATGTTAACGAAGTAGTGACTACATCATTAATTGCGTTTCAATTGTGTGTCCTGCATTTTCTCTTCACGTGAAGCAACGAAACATAGCACAATGAATTTCTAGCAATAAATACACAAACTAAGCAATGACTTTATATGTTTATAATACAATCATAACCATATTTCCGCCACTTATAATTTATAATTTACGCTTCAGTTCCGTGCTTCGAGTTTCAGCTTTAAGTACAAGAACGATATATTTCCAAAAACGAAGTTACAGATATAAGCCGACAAATAATTAGACAATGCAGGCTTAACCTTTGCTAGTAATTTATTAGAGGTTTTTAAATACGGTTTTTATAACCGGTTTACTGCAGGGCCCGAGAAATACCTGAGGAATACATAGTGCGCGAAAGTATATATGCATGAATATTTGCTTTGCGATGCACGAACAGAAAAACGTATCCGCGTCTCTTAATAATAAAGGATGATTGTAATTTAAAATTTTCCTTTACGATCGGTGTTGTCAAAAGTCGTCATCGCAGACAAAATAAATTTAAGAAAGAAAGATTCCTAATACATCAGATAACATTTAATTCGAATACAGATGCCAGTTTTCACTCAAAACTATGTGCGCCCGAACGCCCCATTAAAGCTAGTATTCATTGAAACCAAAATATACAAACGCCCTGGTAGCACAGAATGTTGCCCGAACATTTCTGTAACGTTTCCCTTTAACGTTGCCAAAACGTGGCATGTCCGCTTTTTTTAACGTTTGTGCAATGTTTCCCAGAAACATTGCATCAACATGATATTAGCATTGCTCCAACATGGGGGCAACGTTTGAAGGGTGTTGTTCTAATGTTTGGATAACGTTGTTTCTGACGTTCGCCAACGTTGCTCCACTCTTGAAGCAACCTTCCAGCCACGTGCGGGACACATTTGAACAACGTTTATGAGACGTTTTTTTACGACGTTTTAGCAACTTTCAACCTACATTTTCGCAACGTGCATACCACATTTAAGCATATCCCTGTACCATTCAGACGTTGTGATAACATTGCTACAATCTTGCAGCAACTTTAGATATACACTTTTAACATGCAGTTAGCATACAAGGAACGTTGCTTCAACGTTCAAGCAATGTTTTTATGAAGTTGCAATAACATTGCTACAATTTTGTGGTAACTTTCCAGCTATATTTTGTGGGCCTGCTCTCTACGGCATGCCAAGGAATGAGGCGCACTGCGGTTGCGTGAAAGAACTCTTTACTTGCATTTTCCAACGCGCTGTCGCCCGTCCGGGCATACACACACACACCATCACCAGAAACACTCTGCGTCCCGAGTCTCGAGTCCCCGCGCGCGGTTCTCCAGCACCGCCGCGGCACCGCCCGCTCTTACACGTTCTCTCGCGCCATCCTCGGGCACCCGCCTCTCCCAAGTCTTGCGGCCCCGTAGCCGCACGGCAGGCGAGGAGGTCAAGGGAAGAGAGCTCACGGCGAGGGGCTCCGGGCAACACCCTCTAGGCCAGAAGGTGTGCCAAGGCGCTCCCCACAATTTTTACAACGTGCGAGTAACATTTAGAAAACGTCGCTTTAATATGTTCAAGCGATGCTTCCTACAACGTTACCGCGACTTTACAGATACGTTTTTTTCACCACGAAGGCCGCATCCGCGCACTGTTGATATGACGTTCAAGCAATGATTATCTTACGAAGCAACAATATTTCAGCAATGTAGAGGTAATTACTTAGAGTTACATGTATCTAATATACATGCAACAATAACTAGATGAAAATAATAGAAGTTAACTTTTTCCTAGAGAGACGATTGTTGACTGCATGATAAGCGAGCAGTTCAAACCTCGTCCGCATAAACTCCTGAAAGGTATAAACCGGCATTTTAGACCTGTATATTCATACATTTGATCCCTACACTGACCAACACACACAAGCAAGGAACATGCAGCTAGCGTAAATAACAACACTGAGACTCTTTAAAATGAAAGGACATGTGCTTTTTATTTTACCATTAACAATCGAGCCGAATACGCATTCTGTTAAAGCCTTGAATTTCGCAAGTACGCTGTTTCAGACGATGTCTTCGCTTTTCTCCTCCGGGGCTCGCTTGTTCTTCTGCGCCTTGACGAGTCAATTTGATATACTTGACAGCCATGAACCCAGTAACACGTAGGGTTGTTACTGCGATTCTGCGAAATGAACAAAAGCTGTAGTTTAGGAGAAGTTGCAAAGTTGTTACAGCATAGACAATGTCTCACCTCTCAGAACACCAGGACTTTTGGTATACAATATATGGCCTCATTGATTTTCTTGTACTGGCAGTTCAATTGAGATTTGACAGCCATTCATGGGAAACAAACAAAAGGGCATTGTTGTAACACATAGGGTGCTCAAAAGCTCACCTGCACTTTGGATGACGTTTGCTGCCAGATGAGCTAGCTTATTCCCGTGTCAATTTTGTGGTGCTGGTAAATCTTAAGGCATTTCTGAAAACAAAACAGAGTCAGAAGGGGTGCAGAAAACTGAAGTGAAGCAAATTTTAGCTAATGGAGAAAACCGTACCTTTAGGAAGGAATACAGCAAAACAGGCCGCTTCACTTTCCATTTTGTCTTGCTTGTTTAACTTTTTCTAATGCTTGTGTGGACACGCACATCGCATGAGTGGGTTTAGCTCAAGCATTCCTGGAAAACAGAAAAGGATAAAAATACTTAATTATATAAAATACCTTACAGAAATTTATTTACAGGTCAATTCAGTAATTAACTGAAAAGTCATCAGACAGCGTGCAAGAGAATTTTCAGTGAACAAGAGAAGCCCGCAATGCCCCGCACGGGGCACCTTGAGCAATCTTGGTGACGGTACTGGCGATACCGCGGACCCCGAGCCCCCAAACATAAGCTGGATCCAACCGTGGCGATGTGTTTATAGGTGGAGGGTTAGAAACCACGAACGGTGGCCGTCGGAGCCCAGGTCAAGCTCCGGCGGATGGGCTCCCTGTCTGTTCACCAGGCAGGGAGCTCCGGGACCTCTTCGACTACCAGGGTAAGGTCAAAGAAGAAAGTACCCCCGTCTCCCTGCTTTCCAATGTATCACATGGCATTTTCCAAACCCCCCCCAAACGTGATCGGCCCCCGAAAAGGGGCCGCACCGAAGTTTCGTTCCCACCTCTTTCAACAACTGTCTTGTCAACAACCATGAATAACTATGCTCGTTTTCTTGTGATTGAGTCAGCTGACTCAGCACGACCTGTCGCTTCCATGTCCGTATTCCTGATCTCTAAATTTCTGCAAAGCTCCATAGGTGGCAAATATCAAGCTAAAAAGCTCAGGACCGGAGAAATCCTGGTAGAACTCAATGCCGAACAACAAGCCCGCACTCTTCTTGCACAAACCCGCATCCATGATCTGGACATCAGGGTCACGCCCCACAGGAGCCTAAACAGCTCCCAGGGTGTGATTTCTGAGACAGACCTCCTGACGGAAACAGATGCCGACCTTCTCGAAGGTTTAAAGGATCAGGGCGTCACAGCTGTGCGGCGCATCACGATGCGCAGGGACGACAAGATAATCCCCACCAAACACATTATCCTGACCTTTGACCGCTCGGCACTTCCACAATATATAAATGCAGGCGTCATTCGATGCTCCATACGTCATTACATTCCGAACCCGCGCCGCTGCTTCAAGTGCCAGCGATTCGGGCACGGTACAAAACTCTTGCCGTGGCCGAACGACCTGTGCAAAATGCGTGGCGTACGATCACTCCAGCGACAACTGCCCATCCGACACCCTCACCTGTGTGAACTGCGGGGGGCCGCATGCAGCGTACTCCCGCAAATGTGAAAAATTTCAAACAGAAAAAAAGATCATCAACATCAAGATCACTGAGAACATCACCTTCCCAGAGGCGCGAAAGAGGTTCGCCTCTTTCCCCCTGGGGAGGTACGCCGACGCAGCTCGCCGGGGGGCGGAGCGGCGTCTGGTTTCGGCTGGGACCCAGTACCGCGAGTCGGACTTGGTCCCGCCCCCGCCCCCGCCCCCCCCTTGGGTTGCCTCATGCAGCCCAACCCGGTACCACGCCGGTTGCTGAGGCAGCAGCGGTTGTGGTGCCAACCGTCTCTGTTGGGACCGATGCCGCTCCCGCCCCTGCCTCCCCGTCCTCCAGTGCGTTGGAGGGTGCCGAGGGGATGGACACCGGGGGCCCTGCATCGGCTCCCACCGCCACCGCACCGCCCGTGCCACCTCTGGTGCCCCGGACGCCCTCGGCGGTGGCGGCTCAAACGAAGGGCTCCCGAAAGGGGGCCAAGTCCGGGGGGCCTGGTCCGCCGGGCACCCTTCTGGCATCCGACGAGGAAATGGATGTCGCGCCGTTCCTGCCTGCAACGCAGCGCAAGGAGCGGCCTCCGATGTCCAAGACGACAGAAAAGCCTAAAAATACTAGAATAACAGCCCCGAAAGACGACACATGAACAAACAGACACACACACTCCAGTTATTCTTAAATTTAAATAATGGGAACCGAAAACATCATCCAATGGAACTGCAGAGGCCTCCTTAAAAATCTTGACGATGTGTATGAGATTCTGCATGCCAGTCAGCCAAGTGTCATGTGTCTCCAGGAAACCCACCTCAATTCTAAACAAACAAATTTCTTAAATAGGTACATGGTATTCAGAAAGGACAGGGTTGGCTGCACACACTCCTCAGGAGGTGTGGCAATTGTCGCCCGGAAATCCTTAGCCTGCCACCCTGTCACTCTGAACACTGTCCTTGAGGCTGTAGCAATCCGTACGATAATATTTAATAGGTTAATAACGGTATGCTCCATTTACATTCGTCCTGATTTTGCACTTCTGAGCTCTGATTTCGAGGCACTGGTTGACCAGCTGCCCGAACCATACATACTAACAGGCGACCTTAATGCGCACAACTCTCTTTGGGGCTCCTCCAGAACGGATGCCCGAGGTCGCCTGATAGAGAAGTTTCTTACATCCTCCGGAGCATGCCTTTTTAACAAAAAACAGCCTACATACCATAACTTAGGACACAATACATACTCGCATCTTGACTTGGCTATTGGCTCTGCAATTCTCTTTCCATGTCTTGAGTGGGGCGTGGGCACGGACCCATATGGTAGTGACCACTTCCCCACTTCCCTAACGTACATAGGTAAAGGCCCATGCAGTCCATCTTCCCAGAACAGGTTTAATGAATCAAAAGCAAACTGGAGTACATTCACAGAAACATCTAAACTACACCACACAACCATGAAACACCTACACGTGGAGGAAGCAGCCCAACTCGTCACGGCACACATACTCGACGCCGCCGAAAAGTCCATGCCCCAGGCCTCCAGTGCGTCCCGCAACCCAAGGAGGCCCTGGTGGAACGAGGACTGTAGGCGGGCGCGAGAGGCCCAGAACAGGCGTGGGGTGTCCTTCGCCGGTACCCCACGTCAGATAACCTCATTTCTTTTAAACGGGCAAAGGCTTTTGGGAAGCGAGTGCGTCGTGAGGCGAAAAGGGAGAGTTGGCACACCTTCCTCACATCCATCAACTCATACACTGACACACACAGTCTGGACACGAATACGAAAACTGAAAGGACAACAGACACACAGCCTGCCCCTGGTTAGTACAACAGGGGACACACTGGAAGACCAGGCCAACACGCTTGCACAACACTTCGAACACGTGTCCAGCTCTGCACACTACACAGACACTTTCCTGAAACTTAAAAATACTTCTGAAAAAAAGTCCCTACATGACAATAACAGGTCAAAATCTGGTTATAATTCTGAATTTACACTGTATGAGTTGAGGGCTGCCCTGAGCACATGTAAACCTTCAGCTCCAGGCGCAGATCAGATTACATACACCATGATACAACACCTACACCCAGATACACTTGAAACACTCCTACACCTATACAATAACATATGGCTTTCGGGGCACATCCCAAAATCTTGGAAGGAGGCTATTGTAGTGGCGTTTCTGAAGGAGGGTAAAGACCCTTCTTCTCCTGCCAGTTATAGACCTATCGCCCTCACAAGCTGCCTGGGAAAGCTTCTCGAGAAGATGATCAACAGGAGACTCGTGTACTTTCTTGAGTACAATGGTCTTCTCGAGAGCTGCCAGGCGGGCTTCAGGCGGGGCGGTCTACAAATGACCAACTAGTAGCGCTAGAATCTTACATTAAAGATGCCTATCTTCATAAGCAGTATTGCATGACCGTGTTCTTTGATATTGAAAAGGCATATGATACTACATGGCGCTATGGCATCCTTAGAGACCTCAAATCCTTTGGTATATTTGGTAACATGCTGAACACTCTGTCCAGCTACCTATCTTTACGAAAATTTCGTGTCAGAGTTGGTTCGGCACTCTCAAACGTTCACGTGCAGGAGAATGGCGTTCCTCAAGGTGGTGTTTTGAGCTGCACTTTGTTTATAGTCAAAATGAATTCAGTTCGGAAGGCACTGCCACCAACAATCTCCTGTTCGATGTATGTGGACGACATACAAATATCATTTAAATCGTGTAATATGTCCATATGTGAACGACAGATCCAGCTTGGGGCAAACAAGCTTGCTCGCTGGGCTGATCAAAACGGTTTTAGGATTAATCCTGGAAAGAGTACCTGCGTCGTTTTCTCAAAGAGGCGCGGTATCCAACCCGACCCTGAAATTAAATTGAATGGTGACTTGATTCCTGTAAAAAAGGAACACAAATTTCTAGGTGTCGTATTAGACGAGAAACTAACATTCATCCCTCACATCAGACAACTAAAACATAAATGCATCAAAGCAATAAACATACTTAAGGTCCTTTCACACCACTGCTATGGCGCGGACAAGCAACTCCTCTTACGTGTCTTCACAAGCTTGGTGGGGTCCCGCTTGGACTATGGGAGCGTGGTTTATGGGTCAGCAACAAAAACAGCGCTGAAAATGCTAGACCCAGTGCTTCACTTGGGGCTCCGCCTCACGTCGGGCGCTTTCTGTAGAAGCCCCGTACAAAGCCTATACCTCGAGTGCGATAAATGGTCCCTAGATCATCAGTGAACATACATAGATCTTCTGTACGCTTTTAAAATTTCGTCCATAACCTACCATCCTTTCAAACCATTTATTTGTGATGCACCCATGTCCCAACTTCTTCTAATCGTCCATCTATCTCTGCTCCGTTCTCACATAGGGTGAGACAGGAAGGGTCAGAAATTATCTGTCACCTTTTCAGGACACCTGCAAATCAACCCTTTCCGACTTTTTACCACTGTGGGCAGCTTCGCCCCGTGTCGTGCGATTTGTCGTTTGTAGCGATTGATAAAAAACGAGTACCCACAATTGTAATTCTTCAGCACTTCATGTTCCTTCAAGAGAAATACAAGTGTGCAGAATTTTTTAGCGACGCGTCAAAAACAGCCCGTATGGTGTCATGTGCTGCGCACGGACCTGAGTTTAGGGTATTTAACACCCTAAACTCGAAAAGCAGCATTTTTACGGCTGAAGCCTATGGCATATTTCTGGTTTTAAAGCACATAGTCATCATAAAATTCCCAAGTCCATCATCTTTACAGATTCCTTGAGTGTAGTACGTGCATTGTCATCTAAGCAGCTTTGTAAAAACCATGTTATTCATTTAGTTTACAAAACCATTATGTCAGCATATGCATTAAGTCTTGAAGTGACCGTATGCTGTGTGCCAGGTCACTCGGGGATCACCGGAAACGAGACAGCAGATCAAATGGCCGCTGCTGCTGCACTTGCAAACACAGTGGACATAACAACAATACCGTACACTGACCTTAAGTGACACATTAGACAACACCTTTGCAATATATGGCAAGCACACTGGAATGGACAGGCAGACAACAACTACACGTTATAAAGACACTCTTGAGAGCATACACCACTGACACACACAACAGGCCTAATGAAGTTACCCTGGCTCGATTACGGATAGGCCACACGCATGCAACACACTCATACCTGCTCACGGGATCTCCAAGACCTTTGTGTAGCAGGTGTGGAGACGGCCTATCCGTGATCCATGTGCTACTTCAATGCAAAGCACTCCACACAACACGACAGAAACACTTCGCCGACCTCTACAGACAACACATTCCACTACACCCAGCATTGTTTTTAGGGGATGACCCCATGATTCCTGTACAACGCACCTTTAAGTTTCTTAGTGACATCAAGTTTTTACACCTCGTTTCCTATCACGCGTAGTTGCTTTTAAACACAATTTCATGCCACGCACCATCACAACCTGGCCTTTTACACCAGCCATCCTCATTGTCTTTTACTGAATTCACTTTTTTTGTTGAACGGTTTTAGCGTTTACGGTTACATCCTTCATACCTAACCACCGTTTTGGCGCTCTTTGCCCTCGTTGGCCTTGCGCCATAAAACACCAAACATCATCAACAGACACACAGCCTGCCTTTGGTTAGTACAACAGGGGACACAATGGAAGACCAGGCTAACACACTTGCACAACACTTTCAACACGTTTCCAGCTCTGCACACTACACAAAGACTTTCCTGAGACATAAAACCGCTTGTGAGAAGAAGTCCTTACATGATAATAACAGGTCAAAATCTGGTTACAACTCTGAATTTGCTCTCTATGAGCTGAAGGCTGCCCTGAGCACATGTAAACCTTCAGCTCCAGGCGCAGATCAGATTACATACACAATGATGCAACACCTACACCCAGATACTCTTGAAACACTCCTACTCTTATACAACAACATATGGCTTTCGGGGCACATTCCGAAATCTTGGAGGGAGGCTATTGTAGTGGCAATCCTGAAGGACGGTAAGGACCCGTCTTCTCCCGCCAGTTACAGACCCATCGCCCTCACAAGCTGCCTGTGCAAGCTTCTCGAGAAGATGATTAACAGGGGACTCGTGTACTTCTTAGAATACAATGGTCTTCTCGAGAGCTGCCAGGCCGGCTTCAGGGTGGGGCGATCCACAAACGACCAACTCGTAGCCCCCCCCGCACGGGGCACCTTGAGTAATCTTGGTGACGGTACGGGCGATGCCGCGGACCCCAAGATCCCCAACATAAGCTGTGACCTACCGGGGTGATGTGTTTTTAAGGTGAAGGGTAGAAACCTCTAACGGTTGTTGTTGGAGCCTTGGTCAAGCTCCGGCCGATGGGCTGCCCTGCCTGTCTACCAGGCAGGGAGCTCCTGGGACCTCTTTGACTACCAGGGTAAGGTCAAAGAAGAAAGTACCCCTAGTCTCCCTGCTTTTAATACTATGCTATATGGCATTTTCAAAACCCCCCCCAAACGTGATCGGTCCTGAAAAGGGGCCGCACCGAAGTATCTTTTTCCCCATTGCCATCTTTAACATTTCCTGAACCGGATGATTTTTTCTCGCCAAGTATCTTGAAGCCATAGTAGAAAATCATATATAAGCGCAAAAACAAAGGTCTGGTGAACTCCCAATCGAAATAAATGACAAGCAGCATCACGAAGCTTCTAGCCAAGACTAGACTGGCTGATCAGACATCAGGTCACACCCCACGGAGCCTCAACAGCTCGCAGGGTGTGATATCCGAGACAGATCTCTTGAACAAAACGGATGCGGATCTCCTTGCCGGCTTGAAGGATCAGGGCGTCACTGCCGTGAGACGCATCACTACCCGCAGAGACGACAAGGAGATCCCACCAAGCACATCATCTTGGACTTTTGACCGCGCAGTACTCCCACAACACATAATGCAGGTTTTATCCGTTGCTCCCTCCTCCGTACATCCCAAACCCGCGGCGCTGTTTTAAGTGCCAGCGGTTCGGGCATGGTACAAACTCTTGCCGTGGCCGAACGACGTGTGCGAAATGCGCGGCGCATGATCATCCAAGCGACAATTGTCCATCCGATACCCTGACTTGTGTGAACTGCGCGGGCCGCATGCAGCGTACTCCCGCAAGTGTGAAAAGTTTCAACTGGAGAAAAAGATAATCAACATCAAGGTAACTGAGAACCTTACCTTCCCTCAGGCGCAAAAGAGGGTCGCCTCTTTCCCCCTGGAGAGTACGCCGACGCGGCTCGCCGGGGGGCGGAGCGGCGTCTCGTTTCCACAGGGACCCAGTTCAGATAGTCTGACCTGGTCCTCCGGCCGCCCCCCCCCCTGGTTGCCTCTGGCAGCCCAACCCGCCATCACGCCGCTTGCTGAGGCAGCAGCGGTTGTGGTGGCAACCTTCTTCCGTCGGAACCCCGGTGCCGCTCCTGCCTCTGTGTCCTCCCCGTCCTCCAGTGCGTTGGAGGGTACGAGGTGATGG